>VDFB02290026.1:52032-68613 GCA_007258455.2 Sequoia sempervirens
GATGAACAACAACATTGCCTCTCAAGCAAAGCTTATTTGTGAAAAAGTTGATATTAATATTCTGAATAACACTTTGGAGAAATTATCTTTTATCATCAAAATTTTGAAGGATTTTGATAAGGAATCCAATTCAGTAATGATAAAATATTCTTTATATAGGAAGAAGATGGATGAAATCATTGATTTCAATTGGCCATCTAATGCTGAATATGAACAATGGAAGAGAATATTTATTGATCGATTGGGTCTATAAGTACAAAAAGGGAAACATATATAAAATTTGCTCAAGTATAACATAGCTCTGTCCTTTGAAAGAATAATGTGTAATAAATATATGTTTCTCGATGGCGATTATTATAGATAAATATTAATTTCTGATGATATGAGTGTTGACATGGATGCTGGCTGACTTCTCGGCCTTGTCATTTTGTAATTTTGCTTGATGTAACAAATGAGTGACAACAACTTGAAGATTATTCTTTCTAACATGTTCCTTTTGAAGGGTAGGTGTCTTCTCGTTGCAAAGGCTAATGATCTTTGTCTCATATGTATTCCCTCCAATGGAAAATGTAATTATAACTGCAATGGGAATGTGTCTTGTAGTAGTCCAATTGGGATGTGACATGTGTACTCTTGGCCTGAAGCTTGTTTTGCTCCCTTATTTCCATAAAAGGGAATTCAAGGCCATTCGTGTAGGTCTCTTGTTGAATTCTAGAATCGAATGGTGCAATTGAAAAACACAGAGTGAATATGCTAGAAGTCCTTATCTTATGCTTTGAGTCTAGTTAGTAAATTTTGTCAAATGTATGGTTCTTGAGCATATCTAAATGATAATGCAAGTTTTCAGAGTCTGTAGTCTCTCCAATTTTACTCTGTACCTAAATTATTGATGAAAACCTTGATCAAAGATCATTTCATTAATTATCATCATTATTGTACTTCGATGTATGCTTTGATTTTAGCTCTGGTTTAAAGATTAACTCGTTCATTGCACAGGCCAAGTAAGAGAGGAGTAACAGGGACTGGAGTTTGATGGTTTTGATACATGATCATGGTGCATGAGCCTTGAATAGGTCTTAGGTGATCACATATGCTTGCTAGAGATTAATGGACTGTAGTGCATCCACCAACAAACTCTCAATATTTTTATGTTTATGCTAATTATGTTTTAGTTATGAAACGTTGTGACTTTTTGTAAATGAGCCTGAAGCTTTTTTCTTCCCATACAAATAGGGAAACCAAGGCCCTATTTTAAAATCATCATCATCAGATCATATTCCATTAGAGTAGGCATTAGTAAGAAGATAGGTTGCATAATCCTCCCATCCATAACATATTGAAAGAATTCTATTAAACATGCTTATATTTTCAAGTAATACAATGGAGCGGACTACTTATAATTCGTAATCCACTTTCAGTGTTCAATTACTGTGCTAATTTTCATTGCTTATCTATTACTTTGTTGTCTCCAAAGTGGTATTTTCAAGTTATTTAAGTCTTCAGAATTTATCAGAACACATTTGTTTTTACTGTGTGGATGCTTTGATTGGTTTCTGGTTGATGTGAATTAAAAATCATTTCAAATAGTTTACTTTAATTGGTCCCTACCCAGGGTTAAAATCCTTTTAAAGAGGCTATTTTATGACCATGTATATTTTTTTCTACATACTTCATCATAAAATTATTAGACCCATTATCACATATAGACCCACAAGAATGGTGAATGTGTCATGAATCCATAGTGGAATTACTAATTCGATGATTATTTTATTATGCAATTATGACATGTGTAATTAATATTCCATTTTTATCCAATGAGCTCATCTTGGGATTTGGGTGTTTATTTTCTAACTAGGTTTTTGGGTGCCACTTTTTTTGGTGGTTTTAGATCATGGTTTTGTAATCACTACTTATATTTATATGATGCTTGAGATTTAATTTTATAGTATCTAGATAAAAACCTATTGGAATGTCATAATAAGGTGGAAAAAATGGAAAAAAAGATAAGAGTCTCATTATACTCTATTTGGCTAATTCAATATTGTTGAATGTACATGAAGAGACCATTATAGCACTTATATTAAAGAAATTGGGAGATACATATCAAGCTAAATCTATAGTTAATAAAATATTTCTAATATACCATCAAAATGGAGAGTGGCGGTTCTATAGTTTAACATTTGAATTAATATTACTGAATCATTTCAAAGTTTAGGCCATAATAATCATCCTTTTTTAAACATGGATTGCAAATAATTCTGAAAATTTAGAAGTCTTGGCCATTAACATTATTTTCTACATGTAAAATAGGCAACATGTAAAATCGGAAAAATTCATTATGAAATTTGATCATGAAATTTAAAATAGGAACCTCGAAAAAAACGTAAGCCCTGCCAATACAATATTCATTTTGATTTATTTTTCAAAAATTTATGAAGTGTAAAGTTAAATTAAATTAAATTTCCACCATATAAATACAATAGGGTCTCGGGAAGGATATCTCTCAGCTTATTTTACATAGATTTTTCTAAATATAGGTATGCTAGTTCAATATTGTTGAATGTACATGAAGAGACCATTATAGCACTTATTTTAAAGAAATTGGGAGATACATATCAAGCTAAATCTATAGTTAATAAAATATTTCTAATAAAAAAGTTATATACCATCAAAATAGAGAGTGTTGGTTCTATAGTTTAACACTTGAATTAATATTACTGAAGTATTTCAAAGTTTAGGCCATAAGAATCATCCTTTTTTAAACATGGATTGCAAATAATTTTGAAAATTTAGAAGTCTTGGTCATTAAAATTATTGTCTGCTACAATGTCATCCAGTGTATCATTATCAATGTTCATATGTTCTTTCAAGTATTTAATATTATCATCATCCTCATCTTGACATGCATCACCTTCATCATCATTGAAATTTGACTGTAGACCATCTATATTGTTACCATATGTATTTGGGTCATCATTTTCTATACCATCCATATTGTTGTCTTCCATTACATCATCAACCTCTGGATTGTTGTCTTCTTGTGCTTGAACATAACCATCTTCAACATCATCATGGATGTCAATTTCTTTGATGTTGTCTAATCCCTCTCTCTCATTTTGTTCACCATCATTGTTTTGCTCAATATACACTAACGTTTCATCAAATACATGCCTTAATCTTGGATCATAATGTATGACAAACATCCATTCCGGGTCCAAAATATCTTCATAGAAAAATACTTGCACATGAACGACATACATATATTAGATGTATGTTATAACAATTTTATTGATTAATAAACACATGTATATATTTGCAATAAACTATGAATTAATAGATTAATGATCACTAACACTTCTTGTTTGATTTAAATAAATTCATACTCACAATGAATTGGTAGAACATAAGGCTCCTTATCCTCCAATAGGAAGCATGAAGAATCTATAGAAAACAATCCACTATGGGTATCATGTATTTGTGTCCTCTCAAATGATTCATACCATCTACACTTAAAAATACAACATTTAAAAGAGTGGTAATCCAAGGGCGGGTGCATGAAGTTGGGTAGCAATTTTGTGGCCACTTTATAAAAAAAGTTTCAAAATGCTATAATGTGAGCGTGTTATAATGCGCTCGCGTTATAGCACGTTAAAAGCAAAAAACAAAGTGAAAGTCTTCATTTTCACTTCGACTGTTTCCTTTTTTCTACCCGCGACCAAAACCCCCAACTTTCGTGCTCGCATTCTAGGAGGAGGTATTGGGCACAAATATTCAACAAAAGTTGCTATTTCTTTGCAAAGATGGTGCCATGACAATGAAGAGGTGGGAGAGGTAAGTATTTTTTTTGTTTGTTTTGAATTTCTTAGTTTTAGGTTAAATTTGATATATACATTTTTGAATTTGTAGGAGATGCAAATGAACCCACAAACCCACAAAATCCTCAAGAAGAAGAGCAACCAAATCTTGAAGAACAAAATCCTCAACAAGAAAATCAACCTCAACAACAACCTCCTCCACCAATCCCTCAACACCCTCCTGACACTCAACAAAATTTAATGAGTGAGATTGAGAACAACAAAAAATAGATTGGGGATTTTATTAGTAGGTTGAGTGATCCAAATGGTTCAACCACAAAAAGAATGACCCTTACAAATTCATTGAAAGATATGTTAAAAATTGTATATTCAATTAGCAAAAAAATAACTGGATGGCAAGATAGGAGGCAAGCAGCTAGGGCATATTATGCAGATAAACTATCATATAAACAAGTAAAATATTTAAAAATTAGAAAAGGTGATTTTTTCTCATTATTCACTGACCCACACACAAATCAAAATCTTAGCCTCAATACGAAGAGGTTTCCTATTCATTGGTGCCACCACCAAGAGATTAGGAATTGTTTTTATGATAGGTGGTACATGTTCTTTGATGACCGACCATGCAATAATTGTGAAGTCCCCCAGTATTTTCTTAGGAAACTATACAATGAGTTCATATTGAACAAAATACCAAGTTATTTTGATATGAGGGACTTCCAAGGGAGAGGTGGGGGGTCGGCTCAGGATAGGTCTGGTGCACAGCCGGATCCTATGTGGCAAGGGAGATGAGCTCTCACTAGGCTGCCTCGTGAGCACGTTGTTATGCCTTTCATCGTGAAGGAGATTGCAGAGGTAGAGACATTGCAGGCGATCAACACTTTGACCCAGAGTGTTATCCATCATATTAGCCCTATTCTACAGCACCATCCGGGGGAGTCTTCGAGTGGTGGCCTTCGAACCCATGTGTGTCAATCTTCCAGGGCGACTTGTTCATATGACCCCATCGACACTCAGGAGGCTACTGTAGAGGATCCTTATGAAGCTACAGAGATGGAGAGGGTGACTGACATTTTGCATGATACGTATGTAATTGATACTCAGGTAAAAGTTAGCATGTTCATTGAATTTAATTTATTAAATTTTGATTTTGAAGTGCAAGATCAACTAATTTAGTTTTATAATTTTAATAAAATTATAGGGTCACAGTGTTGAGACTAGATACACCAACCCTCCACCTACTTATTTCTATAGTACACCTATCAGCAGGGTATGTAACTAGTAAACAATTAAAAATTTAGTACATGTTAATAGCATTGTTTTATGAATGGTATTTTAATATGTGATTTTGGATGTTGAATAGGGTAATATTGGAGGTTTCGAGGGAACACCTCCGAGTGCCAATAGATTTACTTAAACCTTCATGCGGGTAATAGAATAAAGAGATTAACTAATGAATTGTACTTAATATATTTGTGTATTTTATATTCATATCGTTGGTTACGTTGCATTGCACATCATTCAAAATCAAATCATTATTTCACATTCCATAACTAATAACTAGATGTTAATTGATGAAAAAATTTCAACTACAATATAGTTGTTTAGAAAGTCAACATAAGCAGTGATGCAATTTCTTCACATGGAGGCATGTGCTTGCAAAGGTGCACCTGCACGATAAACTATGGATGCTTAGAAAAAATCTATGAAACCATAATAGTAAGCAATAGCATAGACAAGGCAGTTAGTAGTTTCAAAAAATTCCTCGAAGAAATGTGGTCTCATGGTGATGGAATTCCATTCCATCACCATGAGACCACATTTCTTCGAGGCATTTCTTCAAAATGCTCACCACCTTTTCTATGATACCACATTTTTCATACATGTGCACCAAAGCATTTTATCAAACTACTCGTGCTTCCTTGATGCTATGGATAAAAGCCTAAAATAGGTGCTTTCCAACAAACTGTGGATGCTTGGAAAAATATCTATCAAAGCATATTAATATAACAATCTAGTCCTTTGAACTAAATAAAAAATAAACCAATAAAATTGGCTGCATAAGAAAATTGGTTACATAAGTTTTCTAGCAAATAAATTTTATGGGGAATAGGCTTGCATTTGAACCATCTCAATTCACTTGTGCTAGTAAATTGATACAACTGAGCAATTAAACTCTACCTTATGCTAATCCAAGTGGAAACAAGTATCACAAAACTAAATATAATATATTCTAAATAGAAATATCTCTAGTCCTAGTTTTCACCCCCTACACATATACATTAACATTTGTCTCTTCATTTGGCTTGGTCAAGTAGTTTCTTCCTTTTTTAGAGGAGACACTCATTATACCTTAGAAAGGGTTTTTCATTATCAAACTACTCGTGCTTCCTTGCTGCTATGGCTAAAATCCTAAAATAGGTGCTTTCCAACAAACTATGGATGCTTGGAAAAATATTTATCAAAGCATAATAGTAAGCAATAATACTGGTCATAGAGAAGGCAATGGAATTTTTGAAAAAATCCCTAAAAGAAATGAGTTCTTATGGTGATGGAATGCCATGACATGCATTTTTTTGTAATGGCATTCCATCACCATGAGACCCCATTTCTTTTGAGACATTTTTTCAAACAGTTCACTACCTTCTCTATGCCACCACAGTTATTGTAAATGTCTACGAAAGCATTTAATCAAACAATTCAACAGCTTGTTGCTATGGGTAAAAGCCTAAAAACACATCCTTTTGAACAAGATATGGATAGGGAAAATAGTAAGCATGATAATCATAAATATATAGTTTAATAAGTACTCAAAATTTTGTTCATTAGATCTCATACACTATAAGTCATGACGTGTCCATCACTATTGTAACATTTTTGTGATTAAATAATTTGTTGTTTTATTTTTAGATGTTGGTTGTGGAAACACCTCCAAATGTTACGAGGGAAATGGATATCAGTGTTTCATCCTCTATACAATCCTCGATGGCTCTAACAAGGGAGGTATGAGGAAAATTACTAAATTTCAATTTACATTCATTGTTATAGATGTTAGTTCAAGTGAAAAATCAAACCAAATTATTGATTCGTAGTCTAATTTCTATTTGGATGGTTTATACAGGGCTTGAGCATGCCTCAACATTGGCGTGTGAATATTTCCCTCAAGGAGAGTGATCATGAGATGGCCGTAAGTGATTTTTTTTTAAATATATCATTTTTTATAATGTAATTTCTATATATTAATGTCTTTACTTCTTATTGTAATAGTTAAAAATTCACCAAGAACTTAACAGTAGTAGGAGGAGTAGCAGGAGCACTCCTCGAGTGCATCAAAAATGAGTGATAGACCTATCGCCATCCGATCGACCTACAAAGGGTAAGAGTTAATTTCAAGAGCCTGGAGAGCAATGACTTTTGATTCCAGAGCCCTTTGTTGTATGCGTACATGGCAGTTTTGTACATATTTTGTATTGGATATATTTGACATTGTATGCCTATATGGAATTCTCGTAAGCCTATATGGCTATTTTGTACCTATATTTTATACTTATATCAACATATATTGATGTATGTACATACATGGCTATTTGGTTAATACAAATATTTTTTATCAATGGTGTCCATATTTGCATGTTATAAATTCATGGTTCAATAGATATGAGTTACGTGTATTGAAGTGTTTACTTTACAATGTATGTGCATACTTTGTGACTTACGCGTGTTCCAATGTATACTTTGTGACTTACACGTTTTCATGCGTATACCTTGTATTCATACATATACTTTGTCTTAAGTTGCTTATACTATGTATTCATGTGTATACTTCAAGGCATATGTATTTGTGACTACTTGTGCTTCTCTTATTCACATGTACATGCTTGACTTATTCACGTGTATACTTATTAATTGGTTAGCCATAGAATTGATCATTGCTATCCTTCATGGTTTGTCTTGAATAAATTAATTGATTGATGGTAAAAAACTTTATCTAAAATAAAAAAACGTTTTCAATTGGTATTCTATGAAATGATTGATAAAAAGATTCCAATATATTTAATCCTTTGATTGGAACAATTCAATTAAACAAAGGATATGTATAATAAATTTCCTTTTAGATTAGCAATGCATGGAAGTTTCAAAAAGTATCCTTGATATTACAAAAAGATATGTGTTTATACACTTCAATTATGCACTCACCCTTTGGTTCTTTGAAAGAAAAATCTGCCTATGCCATTGTTACACTACACAAGTAAACCATATTTTGTATTGTGGAGCTATATTAAGCTACCAATCTCAAGACCAATGTAATAATGATACAAAATAATGTTTGAGACTGCAAGAAGACATCAAAATGGCTAGTGTACTAAACAAATTCTTATGATTTATGAAGAAAACCGATAACTCTACTCAGTTGGCTTCTATTTTCAAAATCATACAAATTGAACCCTAGCATCAATAGACTCTATATATCAAGCTACCACAATTCAAGTTTCAAAGATGATATTTATCATGCATGTTTTAAACAACATTCAAGTTTATGGTGGTTTTTTTGTTTATATGATGTTATGTGATATTGTAATCCTAATGCATGCTTCTAGGCTGCATATATATTTATATTTTGTTTTTACATGTTTTTTGTACCAACGAACCCAATACGAATCAAACCTCCCTCCAAAAATATTTGGCCTAACCGGTGAACTAAACCCACAAACCGAACCTGAACCTCAAAACCTATTCCAACACTCTTCATTCTACCTGCACAAACTTAATTGACCACCAAATTATGCTGCCTCTTCACTTTACCCACTTTTACTCCCTCAAACATCTCTTTTTCATTCAAAACCCCTGTTTTCCCAACTAGGGCATCTTGCCATAACATACTTTTGACCTCCCCTATCCTTGCAGACATTTTAACACACCAAACTCCACAACCTCACCCTATTTCCAACCTATTCTAACTTATTTTCAAGAAATTTATTCTTTTCACCTCTTCTAGCCTTGCTTTTAAAGGGCCTCAATTTTGAATTTTGAATAGGGGAAACATTAGTAATCTCTTCCAATTCCTTTACCAATGATATTTTCTTATTCCTACTCCCTATCCTACTTACATCAGGCCCATATCACCGAGACACAACCTAAACAATAGGTGGAATGGCCTATTTCAACATATTACACTCAAACCCTTAAGGAATCGATCCGATTGAACATAGCTCAAAGTGATTTCATATGTTTGGGTGTGAAAGAGGACCATGATTAACGTAAAAATACCTATTCAGATGCATTGGAATAGTTCATTTGGTCACGGAGTTCAGAACGAAAGTTGCACCACTTGCCTTTCCACTACCATTTAACACTTTTCTATCAATGAAAATGACACCCAAAACTACTCTGAGATAAAAAACCGAGAGAGGCCATTATAGAGGGTCCCAACACATCTCATAGTATTAGATGAAAAGTTTCTAAGCATCACAGTATTCGAGTAACAAAATGCTGAAGTTTGCAGTCATTTTGCACTTTGGACCCTTAAGCGATCCATCCGATTGAACGAGTCAGAGCGATTCCACATGGTTTAAAAAGAGGACCACGATAGCATAAAATACCCATTAAAATGTGTTGGAACACTTTTTTTTCACACGAGCTACAGAACCAAAGCTGCACCACTTTGCAACTTCACCGCTCACTACAATTTTTCCACCAACCAAAAATTGACACCACAGAAAACCACTCCGAGATAACAAAAATCGAGAGGTTATCAGATAGGCCCAACATAATCCCATAGGATCAGATGAGATTCTGCAACCAACCAGATCCGAGAAACAACATGCTGAAGTTTGCACCATTTTGCACCGGACTCAGGCATCAATCTGGTTGAACACAGTCAGAGCAAGCCCACATGTTTGGGTGCAAAAGAGGACCATGCCTAGCAAAAATACCTATTCAGATGTGTTGAATAGTTCATTTCCAAAGCTTCAAACGAAAGTTGCACCACTTTGCAACTTTTCATTGCTTCTATTTGACACTTTTTCCATCAACTAAAAACTCGACACCACAAGAAAACCACTTTGAGAAAAAAAAAAAAAAAAAACCAAGAGAGGTTATTGTAGAGGGGTCCAATGCAATCCGATAGTATTAGACAAGAAGTTTCTAAGCACGGTATCTGGCAACAACATCCCAAGCTTGCAACCATTTTGCACCTTGGACTCTTAAGGAATCAAACCGGCTGAATGCAGCTCAAGTGATTCCACATTTTGGGTGTGAAAGAGGACCATGCCTAGCGTAAAATACCTATTTGGACGCCATGGAAATTTTTTTAATCACACGAGTTACAGAACGAAAGTTGCACCACTTTGCAACTTTCACTACTTGCATTTGACACTTTTTCCATCAATCAAAACTAGACACCACGGGAAAACACTCGAATAACAAAATGAGAGAGGTTATTGTAGGAGGCCCAAAACAACCCACAGGATCAGACGAGAAGTTTCTAAGTGTCACAGTATCCGAGTAACAACATGCTGAAGTTTGCACCCATTTCGCACCCTGGACCCTTAAGGAACGATCCACGAATATAGCTGGAGCAATTTGTGAAAAGTGGAACAGACCACGCCAGACAAAAATACCTAGTCAGATGTGCTGGAATAGTTTTTTGGTCAGAGTTGCAGAATGAAAGTTGCACCACTTTGCAACTTTCACCACTTGCATTTGACATTTTTCCATCAACTAAAAATCGACACCACAAGAAAACCAATCCAGATAACAAAAATAAAGAGAGGTTATTGTAGAGGGAACCAACACAATCCTATAGGATTAGATGAGAAGTTTCTAAGCATCACGGTATCTGAGTAACAACATGCTGAAGTTTGTAGCCATTTTGCACTTTGGACCCTTAAGGGATCGATCCGGTTGAATGTAGCTCAGAGTGATTCTACATGTTTGGGTGCAAAAGAGGACCATGCCTAGTGTAAAAATACCTATTCAAACGTATTAGAATAGTTCATTTGGTCACATGAGTTGCAGAACGAAAGTTGCACCACTTTGCAACTTTCCACCGCTTCCATTTGACACTTTTTCCATCAACTGAAAACTAAACACCACAGGAAAACCACTCCGAGATAACAAAACTAAGAGAGGTTATCAAAAGGCCAACTAATCCCAGAGGATCAGATGAGAAGTTTCTACATCATGGTATTCGAGTAACAACATGCCGAGCTGCACATTTTGCACTTTGGACCCTTAAGGGATTGATCCGGTTGAACGTAGCTTGGAGCGATTCCACATGTTTTGGTATGAAAGATGACCATTCCTAGTGTAAAAATACCTATTCAGATGTGTTGGAATAGTTTGTTTGGTCACACGAGTTGCAGAACAAAATTTGCACCACTTTACAACTTTCCACTGCTTCCATTTGACACTTTTTCCATCAATTGAAAACTGGACACCACAGGAAAAACCACTCCGAGATAAAAAAAAATGAGAGTTTATTGTAGAGGGTCCCAACATGATCCCATAGGATTAGATGAGAAGTTTCTAAGCATTACGATATCCGATTAGTAACATGCTAAAGTTTGTAGCCATTTTGCACTTTGGACCCTTAAGGGATCGATCCAGTTGAACATAGCTTGGAGCGATTCCGCGTGTTTGGGTGCGAAAGAGGACCATTACTAGCGCAAAAATACCTATTCAGACATGTTGTAATAGTCTGTTTGGTCACACGAGTTGCAAAATGAAAGTTGCACCACTTTACAACTTTCCACTACTTGCATTTGACACTTTTTCCATCAACTGAAAATTGGAAACCATGAAAAAACCACTCCGAGATAACAAAAAATGAGAGAGGTTATTGTAGATGGCCCCAACATGATCCTATAGGTTCAGATGAAGATTTTGTAAGCACCATGGTATCCGAGTAATACCCCATTAAAGATTGCTACCCTTTTGCACTTTGGGATTTGATGTTTCATTGAACTGTACGGTTCCGTATAGGGTGAATGTGCTCTCTTTTCGATGGAATTCGGTGGAAAGTAGATTTAACTCTATTTTAGCTTTGGTTTGGTTGGATTTCAAGTGATTTTGTTCATTTTAGAAGCCAATTTCTGAGGGTTAGTTTGTATACCTTATTTTAAGGGTTTTGAGTGCATTAAAATGTCATATTAAGCCTTTCACCCACTATATGCTTCTATAAGTCGATGGAAAGGCTTAGTTATGGTTATAAAATATGTGTGCAAAGTTTTGTGCACAAGGGAGGCGAATAGAGGGTTTTTAGGTGATGCCCTAGATGTCAAATGGTGCATTTTTTAGTGGAAAATGGTGGTTTACTGTTAGGGTTTGAAGAAATATTTGGGGGCAGTGATATCTCTTGAACTTTTAAGCTTGTGCAGACCTTTTTGAAGGTGTTTTAGGATTTGGTTAGTTGTGGGAAGGTTTCGAGTATGGGTTTTCAATAAACCCTTGCCTAACTTATAGTCTCCAAATCTCATTAAATGGGCTTATCTTTTAGAGAAGGTCATCCAATGGCCAACCAAACATCAATCAAGCTTTAACACAGACCCTAAGAAAAATTCCCAAGAGATCATACTATGTTTCTTTGTACAATCATTAAGATCTAATAGATTACCTTGCATAAAGGCTACTAAATTAGCCCTATTTACAAAGAGATGACCTTTTAAACACTAGATCTTCACTCAAACTCCTCAAACAGTAGTATGTTATGTGTCAAAACCTCCAATTCCATGATGTGTTTCTAGGTCGAAGACCTCTAGACCCCTAATACACCAAACCCTCTATTTCAAGCAAAATACTTGGCGTTTTAATGAAACTTCTATCTCCCGCACCTTCCATACCCAAACAAAGTACCAAACACACTTACCAGACCTTGCACATGGTGAATAATACATTACATGGATAGTCCTTCCCACATTTTGTCAAAACACCACTTGAAACCCTCATTTTCATCATGAAAATACCCTGCTACAGCCCTAGAACATCAACCCAAACACCCAACCTCTACTCCACAACATTCTAAATAGGTTAGGCATGTATTTTACAAGTTAGAGGACCCATTCCACAAGTTACAGTAGGCACAAAAAGTGGAATGGGTCGAATTACATCATGAAACCCTTCAATCCAAGAACAATGTGAAAGTAGGTAGCAACAGTAAAAACATGATAACCTTATTTCCCCTCCTAAAGTTTGGACCACATCCATTACCTCCACATAAAACTTGGCATCCTTCATCTTCTTGGTTCCCAGGCCTTGATATGGTTATGCAAATGAAAATGAAGCAAAGTAATCATCTCCTTCTCCACTAACTAGAAGAATGCATGCTTAATGTTTTGATACATGATATCAACTCTCTTCTACTCTCATGGTTAAATATCGAATTCCAGATGGTGGGCCTCTAGAGTTCCAATCATCTTTTCCTTCCACCAAATGCAGGCCGACCCACATGTATAAAAGCCTAATTGGCTTTGTTTTTGAAAGCCGAGTTTCACGAATACCAATGTAGCTCTTCCTTTCCAGACTCTTTCATTGCTACAAATCATCTCTCAGATTTAATCATCTATATCACATGGTTGATGTGCTTGAATCAGCATTAAAGGAAATTCACTTTACATAAATATTGCTAGGAATTTCAATGTTACAATAGAAGTTATATTAAAGCCAGTAAATACAAAGAAGAGTGATTCCAATTCCTCTTCATTAGTGGGTTCATATCCTTGATTTGACTCTTCCGAATTATTAGAATCAAAATCACTAGCTTCCATATTCAAAAATTCCTAACCAACATATTCAATAAATTTATTTGGATCATCAGTAATAGTCTCAAAATTGGCCACTAGTACAAGTTCATTCTACTTTCATAATACTTTATAACCATGGAGTTCAACCATTCCTTGATGCCATCAAGTGAAGATTGAGGAATGACATCAATCCCGCTTGAAGTATTAAAAAGAAATAGCCATATCAAATTCCTTTTGCCCAAGTCCTACTCTCTCAAGGTTAACAATCTCAATCTCACTAATAGCGATTACTAAGAAAGGTAATTCCACCAACTCTACCAAACAGTTTACCATAAGAACAATAAAAGAAAAGGCTTTGAAAGGAACTCCATGAAAACCAAGCTCTCTAAATGGTACATATCAAACTCTAGTTCAAAATATTTTAGATGAGGCTGCTCCCATAGCTCTCTTACTCACTTGAAAAATCCTTGAAACTCTGTATTGATTTTACCTTTTCTCTCTCTTGTCTCCTTCCAACTCATCAATACCATACATTGACCTTCTTGGCCCCAAAGCTTGGACCACATCCATTACCTCCACATAAAACTAGACATCCTTGGTCTCTTGGTTCCCATGCCTTGATATGCTTATGCAAATGAAATGAAGAAAAGTAATCATCTCCTCGCTATTGGAAGAATGCATGCTCAATGTTTTGATACATGATATCAACTCTCTCTCTACTCACATGGTTCAATACCAAAATCTAGTATGGTGGGCCTCTAGAGTTCCAGTCATCTTTCTTCCTCTTCCACCAAATGCTGGCTCGATCCACACGTCTGCCAGCCTAATTGACTTTGTTTTTGAAAGGTGAATGGTCTAGGAGCACCCACACCTTACCCTCAATTTGTGATTGTTTGATGGTAAATTGGGAGGATAATTGGTAAATGTTAGTATGTTGAGGTCTTTTTGTCTTGAATAAGGTCTAATAGACCAATCTTTTACGTACTTTGGGAATTAGTAGGTTAGGGTGGACAAATGTGCAAAAGCACTCTTGAATTAAATAATTGTTGATATTTACATAAAGGAAAATTATGTAAAAATTAGGCGGGAGTGTAGAGAAAGAGTCTAAAATTCATGTTATAAGGGTGTCTAAGTGGTCCTAGGCTTTTAGAATAATAAATTTGCATGATAAAGCTCATTAAGCAAAACCATTGTTAAATACTAGTATTTGTAGGCTTAATAAGGGTTTGGTGGTTCAAAGGTAGTTATGGGAATTGAAGGGAGATGATTCTAATTTGAAATTTATTAAAAACATCATTCAATCCTGAATGGGGGTTCAATCAATAGTTTTTTTGAAGATTGGTGCTCTTCACAATGCCTAAAACTGTGGAATTTCAACATTTTTCTGAGTTTTTTAGTTTATTTTCTCTGTGTATGGCCCATTACATGCCTCCTATGAACAAAAATTCATGAAACACTATGGTGGTAGGTCTTAACCTAGATTTCAATATTTTTTGATACACCTTTAGTTGTTTAGTGAAAGGAAAATCCATTTTTCTTTATTCAGCCTGTACAGTCAGTAGGGTCTGAGTTTACTTTAATTTTTGTGATGGAGCCCTTCCTCATACTATGGTGAATTGTGACTTGGAGGAAAGGCTTACAATGTGTTGTTTTCAAGTTTCCTTAACTCTTTTAATAATGGTAAGGTTTTTATAGGGCTGGTGATGTTATTTTAGGCTGAGAATGTGAGATTTTGGCTTGAAATGGAGGAACCAAAGTGATGTTTTTGAGATCTACTGAGTTTAAAGGCAAGGTGAAGATTTATTATGTGTGTGTAGACCCTAAAAAACTTTTTTGATGCTTTGGTGAGGTTTGGAAGGCCTTGGAGTTGTGAGATGTTGAAAACCCTAGGTATTTGTTAAGAAACCAAGGGTTTTAAGAAATTATGGCTTAGAGGTTGAGTGCTTGTCCAAAACTTGTGGAATTGGGAGTTTTGTGACCTATTTGATGACTTTCCAATAGTTTGTGGGGTTAGAAGGAGTTTAAAGAGCAGTTTGTTTGTAAAATAGGGCTAATTTTGTAGCCTTTTTGCAGGGCAGTTTGAAGGATCTCCAAGAAATTGCAAAGAAACCCTATATGTTTGGCTTGGGAATGGTTTTGGGGGTCTGAGTAGATGCTATATTGATGATGAGATGGTCCTTGAGAGGCCTTCTCTAAAATTTAAGCCAAATTGTTTTTGTTTGGAAGCCTTCTCTCCCACTCTCTCCCACTCTCTCCCACTCTCTTCCTCCCTCCCTCCCACTCTCTCCCACCCTCTCCCACTCTCTCCCAATCTCTCCTTCTTGCTAAAATGGTCATGTCTCTTGTTCTTTAGAATGCACTCGCATTATGAGAAAGATGATTTTTTATACTTTTATTTTCTCTCTTTGTCTATACTCTTTTCCACTCTCTCCCATTTTGTCCCACTCTCTCCCACCCTCTCTCCCACCCTCTCCCACTCTCTCCCTCCCTATCTCCCACTCTCCCACACTCTCTCCACTCTCTCTCCCACTCCCTTCCTCCCTCCTCCCACTCCCCTCTCTCACACCACCTCCCCACTCCCATCCCACTCACTCCTACTCTCTCTCACTCCCTCTCCCACACTCTTCCTCCCTCCTCCTCTCTCTCCCACCCTCTCCTTTCCTCTCCCCACCCTCTCCCACCCTCTCTTTCTTTCTCTCTCCCAACCCTCTCCCACCCTCTCCTCCTTCCCTCTCTCCCACTCTCCCACACCTCCCACACGTCCCTCCCACTCTCCCACTCTTTTGCCTCCCCCCCATCTCCCAATCTCCTCACACTCCTCTCCCACTATCTTCCCACCCTCCCTTCCAATCTCTCCTCCCACCCCTCTCCCACTCCCTTCTCTCCCCTAAATCTAACCCAATATCCCACCTCCCTCTCTCCCTCCCCATCTCCCACTCTCCCACACTCCCCTCCCACCTCTCTCCCACTCCTCTCCCACCCCCACATCTTGCCTCTCTTCCACCCTCTCCCACCCTCTCCCACTA
>VDFB02290026.1:69529-107530 GCA_007258455.2 Sequoia sempervirens
CCTACCTATCTCTCAAGTCTCTCCCTCTCACCGTACCTAGCTAAGTCCCCCTCACTCTAAACCCTTCTCTCCCATTCCCTCTCTCTTAAACTCTCACTTCCACCCCGTATCCCCATCCCACCCTACATAGACAACTCTCTCTCTCTCTCTTAAAATTCTCCCTCCCTCTAAAGACATACATAAATACATACAAGCATATTACATATGTACATACAATCCTACATCCATACAATATACATACATACATGATGCACCAACATACATGTACATACAAATATATCAACAAACATTCAATAGAGTGGCATTTAACATTAAGGAAGACATAACGTGAGAACGTTATAGCATGCATGTGTTATGTATCGCTTGACATGTATCTTGAATAAGCAAAAAAATATCAAAACAAAGACATAATGTGAGCGTGTTATAACGCACTCGCGTTATATTTTTCTTTGGGAATCCCCGAGCCTTAGAATAGGTATTTTCCTTGGAATACCAACCCAAAGGCTTGGAGGGAATTCCCAATGACCAGAGACGTGTTTTTACAAATTCTACAATTTTTTCACATAATCGGGTTGGTGCTCACCATCAGGATTGCATCTGGTTCAATATCGACAAAATCGAACACATGGGTAATGCTAGGTTCTCTCTTAGCTATCCAACGATGTAATTTTTTTGATGTTTTGACAATGTTAAGCCTTTCATCCATAATTTATTTTGTTTGTATGTCTCTTTTTTTCCAAAAAGTAGTGTTTGGTGTTTTTTTCATTATAAATTAACCGTTAATCGAAATTTCAAATAAATTACATTTAAAAAAATAGACTCCATTCTACAAATTTTTTTTAAAATAAATTCAATTACCTTCAAAAATTTTTATGGGGAGCACAGCCAAAATTCTACTTTTCAGGAAGTGCTCACTTAGAAAATTAGTAAAAAATCAAATATTCATTAAAAAATTATTAAAAAAATCGTGCATCAACTAGATATTGTTAGCTAAATTCTTACCGTAGCGATTTTAAAAATACTACAAAAAGTCCACCGTGCTAGGGTTGTACAAGAGTTGCTATGTTATGTTTCTCTAATAAAAACAACACCAATTTGTGTACGTCCCTCTTTTGAACCCCTTAATCTCAACCATTTTCAAAATAAATTAGTAGTTTAAAAAGTAGACTCGGAGCACTTTGATCCTTGTTTTTGTTCCATCTCAAAATTTTGAGTGTAACTATCCTCAATTTCATGTCCAAGGTCAGTATTTCCTGATTTCAGAAAAAAAGTGGCCACTTAAGCCCCCTTTTTGGGAACCACCTTGGTGCACTTACCCCCAACTAAATAATTTATTGTATTTTCCCAACATATTGTAGATTCCCTTCAATTATATTCTTATCTTTTGAGCTTGATCGACTGGATTGCTCGAAGTCAACCCTGATGCCACAATCAAAGGATCATCTCTTTACATCTACACTTTGTACACGATAATGTTGACCATATGCCCACATTGCTGGATATTTCCTCACCTGTGAAATACCATTTATTTCAGTGAAAACAAATATAACGATGAATATTAAAATAGTTAATAGTATCAAAACTATAAGGAAATGACATTTTTTAAAATTCCAACTTTACCTTTTTTTCACATCCTCTAGACATGCCGATTTCATCTTTTGTTATGTTTGACTATATACCTGTATCTTCTATTTGATTTTGACTTTGTTCAGTAACCCATTCTAGTTTGCAATCTTTGTCCCATTCCCCAAGCAGATCAGTGGGAAGTGGAGTATTCCTTGGGTTTAATCTCTTAAATTGTCTCCTTGTTTCTAACACTTCTCTCTTTTTATCATACAGATCAATCCATTTGTTCATAAATTCCATGTGGTATAGAATGAACTTGTTGAGTATTGCACTTTCGTCTACACCTATTACAATATGTCAACACGTTTATTTCAAACTCCAAATGTCATGCTATTAATTTGACAAATAAATTATAGAGTAAGTTAATGATTTCAAGAAAAAAAACCACACTAATCATTAATTTACTTACTAATTTCTACTTGAACACCATTAGATTGTGGTTTTCCTCCATCAATAATAGCTGATGCTCGTACTTCATCCCAGACGCATGGCCCATCTTCAAAATCCTTACCAAGGAATTCACACAAGAAGAAAAATGATTCATTCAATACCTACCCTTTAGCCATGCAACCCTCTAGATGTGCCTTTTGTCAGACATATCTTTTTAGAGTTTTCATATACCTCTCAAAGAAAAACATCCACCTCGTTGATATGACACCCACCAATTCAATGTCATTGACTAGGTGTATAAGTAAATGGACTTGTAGGTCCATGAAACTTGTAGGGAGCTCCTTCTCAAACACACATACAATTTCTGCAATTTCCTTCTTCCACTTTGGCACTTCACATTCATGGTTCTCCTTGGAGGTCACCCACCTAATATAAGAATAGTAAATTAGTATGAACCTTTAGTCAAAAATTAAAATGCAATATAATATCTCTATGTCTCTCACACATGAACATTTCATATAACCACATACCTTTTAAATGTTGTCAATCAACTTATGGCATTCCTTAAGTCAATTGTAAGAAAGGAATCCCCCCTAATTGCCAATGGCATGATATGCTATCAAACACATTTATGAAAAGGTCATTAGTATTTTTTTCTCACACAACAAAATATCAAAATATATTCAGTACTTAATCAATGTTACTAGTAAATGTTAAATGATGATATATAATACCTTCATAAGATTATGAAAATCATGTGCTTTAAATCTTGTCATATGTCCATCAACTGTAAAATCTTTAGCCAATGATGACCCATAGCCAGTAGGTTTCCTTATTAAACGAATGACATTTTTTAGTTACTCTAGCTCTTTTTTTTTCAAAATCCATGGAGCTTCTGCATATGTTTCATTTTCCTTGTTTAACCACAAATGTTTTCTATAAAATTTGGTATGCGAAAGAGCAATATCTCTCCTTGAAGACAAGGTGTCCTTCTCTTTGCTTGATATAAGTTGAAATATAGAATCTGGGACATTTTTGAAGATGTGCATAGGATCTAATAGGTGAGATATTAATCGATCCTTCTAGTAAGGGAGCTCATAAAATATGGATTTCTTTTTCATTCCTTCTGGCATATTAACCACAACTTGTTCTGGTTCTTCAATTGAATCACCTCGATCAAAAAAATCCTCCCAAATTCAGCATCTTCATACTTCTTAATCCAATCACTTGGACCCATAATCATGGGAGGGCCTCTATTTTCAACTTTTCCATCAAATTGATTCTTCAGGAGATTTCTAAACTTATGATCTAGTGGTAGAAAAACCCTGTTGTTTGCGTAAATAAATTTATGTAGATCTTTAGAATATCACCCTTGAAATTGTTTTTCACATATTGGACATGCAAATATCCCATTTTTTTGAAGCCCTGCAATTCAATAAGTAATGTTAATAACATCAAAAAAATAGTATAAAACTAAGTATGAAAGTTGGGATAAAAATAAATTATGAGTGTAAATACATAAATATTTTATCTTAGTTGAACAAACACCAAGTCTTGGGAAATATTGAATAGTCCATCATAGCACACCATACAACATGAAAGACCCATTTGATGGAGGACGTGATATGTCATACATTCTTATGCCTTTCCATAGCAGTTGCATATCATCAATAAAAGGTGCAAGATAAACATCCATGTTTTTAACTTGATGTTTTCCTGGAACAATGAGAGTCAACATAAGGTGCTCCTTTCTAACACTCATCCATGGTGAATATTTTATACTATCAATTTTACTAGCCAAACACTATAATTTGAGCTCAAGAAAGAGAATGGGCACACTCCATCAATTGCAAGACCAAACCTGCTACTATGGGCTACATCTTTGAATTTTCTTGGCCATTTTTCCTCTATGTGTTTCATTGCTTTGGAGTTGGTCAAAATTCGCATGAATCCATCTTTACTCCTATTCTTTGCATGCCATTCCATCAATTGTGTAAGTGACTTGCAACGAAACATTTGTTGAAGTCTAGGTATAATTGGCATGTGACGTAAAACCTTCTTTGGAACTGTAGGATCTTGTACATCTGTACGATATCTCTTCTCTTTGCATACAGGGCATTCTACCTTGTTTTGATATTCATCTATGTATAAAATCCAATCATTTTTACATGAATGAATTTTCTTATATTCAATCCCCAACTCAACCAACAACATATGCGCCTCTCTGCAAGTTGATGGAAACACATTCTCTTCAAGGAATATTTTAGTTTTTAGTACCCTATAAAATTGCCAGAGATTAAATCAATTGAATGTTTGACTTATGATGAACATGTTTGATATGTCAATATATACTAGGACTATTTATATACAATATATGGTTTTAAAATCCCCTTAAAGAAATATAAACGAAGTCGATGAATCTTTACGAATTGTGTACACCAATTGACAATGTAAAGTAAGAAATAGATTTCAACTCACTTTAGTAGGGCAGTGAATCCTTTTTTTGACTAACCAAATAGTGACTTGATTTCTAATAATATTAATGTGCATGCCAGTTTTGAGGTTCTACTTGCACTCGATTTGAACACAGGAGTCTTCGTTGCTTGCTTGATGGAGTCTTTTAGGTTATTATCATCAACATTACGTTGGTGGTAATTACCCCTAATATCATTGTTACTATCAACCATATGATCATTATTGTCATCATTGTTTCCATCCCCAAAGAAACTTGTAAGAATTTCATTCAATCCTTCTTCATGCACTGCATTTTCACTATCATGATCATCATCATTAAGGCTAGGTGGCATGTCATCATTGTATGTCGATCTTATCAGCTCTTCAAATTTCTCAGCTAGTAGTAATCTCTTCAAACTTTCTCTTTTTTCCCTAGTATTGTTTAAAAGATGGTTTGGATCATCTCGTCCAAATCTTAATAACCCAGTTGGATAATGGGTATTAGTATGTGTTTCATCAACATCTTCTACCTATCAACAAACACAAACATTACTTAATGTTTTCCAACAATTGGAAAATCATAAATGTATCAATTTCAAAGAAATATAATAAAATATGGCTTCAAAAATAAAAATATAAACTGTATGAACATATATACATCAATTGAAAAATGGAACATTATTTTATAGACTACCTTTTTATACAATAATTTAAATAAAACACAATTTTGATAGCATAGTTTTGTAAACAAAGATTTTGGTACCCTAATACTCTCTTGCACTTGGGTTTTTCACCTAAAAGGAGAGAGATGGGCCAAAATGGGCAATGTATACACTCAATATTAATGTAATATGGGATGAAATATGCCTAATTGTAATGTCTAAGTGCAATAAACTGAAAAAGAAAGATGATTATTGATGCAAAGTGCTAGAAAACACATTGTGATATGCAAAAACACCTAGAAAATGAATGCAAACTGTAACAAAAATGAATGAAACTGAAGGTGTACACCTGAGAACTTGATGGAGATTTGGGAATGACTTCTATGCTACTCATGCTAGAAATTTGGCCTACTGGGACTCATTCGGCATTTTGGGTGAATTAGTCCTAGATCTGGGAAACTATTTTGGAGCCCATTTCAGACAAATGGGTATCCAAAACTACAGAAAAGCATGTTCAGGCCTAGTAGTGGGACTCATTCGCCATCAATGAAAAATCATTCCACTTTTGAATTTCTAAAAATCCAAAGGTGGAAACTAAAGTCTCTGGTCTGCACTTTGGTTCCTGACAGGTGTCCGCCTCTATATCAGGTTTCTAGATTGTTCTAGTTAGTTATTTGATCGATTTATTCCTCAGGATGCACAATATGGGGTCATAGGGGCCTATTAATGATGATTTAAAGGTCAATTAGGGCTTGGGACACAAAATTCAATGTGAAAGTGTGATTAAATACACTTTACACCATTAAAATAAGGTCCATATAACTTAGAGAGGTACAACATTTAATGTGAATGTGTAAGACACATTACAACACTAGATTAAAGTTAAGTTTAATTCACAAGCCTTCTAGATTAATGTGATAATGCCATTAAATACATTTTATAATGTTGAATTAAGGGAAAATGGGTTCATTAAGTCTAGAGAGGCGTGAAAGAGCTTTACAACACCTTTACAAGACATTGGTGAATGCATTTTATTTAGTTTGCAAGGGTCCAAGTCCTAGCATGGATGTGAAAAACACCTCACAACACAAAATCAAGGCCTCATTAAGTCTAATTTATCATCAATTAATACCAAATCAAGAAAGAAAGAAGGGATACTTTTTCTATATCCACAGTTACCCCCCACTTTAGTGAGAGTATGAACTTGCTTCAAACTCACACTAAAGTATAAATTCAAGAGGTGTCCCATTATACCAATACAGATGACAAAGGATGATGGAGATCAAAGGAGGTTGCGCAAGCCCCAAAGATCTAAGATCCTATGTGAAACTGCCATAAGCATGAAAGGACAAACACAAGGTGAATGATATGCAACAAGACAAGATACACGATCATGCAATGGAAAGAACTAAAAGGGAGAGAAAGGTGAAAATAAAAAGGTGGATCAAGCTTTGACCATTTTTCCAATACATTGTGAATTAGATCTAGGCTTGTTTGTTTGGAAAGAAAATGTGTACTCACTCTAGGGTGATGGAACTCATGGCTATCCGCTGGGTGAGAAGGCCCAAGTATACTCACTCTAGGGCCACAGAACTTCTGGTTGTACATGGGGTGAGAAATCCACAACATACTCACTCTGGGGCCACAAAACTTCTGGTTGTCCATAGGGTGAGAAATCCACATGGTGGCTATGGGGAAAAGTCATGCCTCATAATGGGCTTCCTGCTCAACCATACCAAAGTTATACCTCCTAGTAACTTTAATAAGGTGCCACAAAGAAAAATGTCATTTCGAGCTCTATGAGGTAAGAAAAACTTTGTATGCTTGACACTCATAGACATTGTAAATGGACAATGGTGTAAGGAACATTCAAAGGGATTTTTCTTAGTTCGTGCAAGGTCTCATCTAAGGGAACATCATGTTTAATGTTTCCAAGAGAGGATGTGTCAAAAGAAGTATCACACTCTTGGATGGAATCAAGCCCAATGACACCACCAAGAAAAGGACGCATCACAAGAAGAAAGAAATCACACAATGAAATGAGAGTGGTGATGTATGTCCCCACTTTAAAGTAGTTGTGAACACTAGTACTATGAGAAATTACTTTAAATTAGAAGAAGGGGAAAAAGAAGACATGAGAGCTTACGTAGAAAGCCCTATGCCAAGCCATATGTTTCTGATAAGCTACATCATGAAAAAGGGAGTATGTCACATGCAAGAAAACTTAAGGCATGTCATCCACATCCCAAGATTTCTCTTATATGTTCATGAAAGGTTAACAAATAGCCAAAAGAGGCAACGATAAGTGACATATGAGGACAAGGCTACATAACCCCTTGCCCCCACTTAGTGCAAGACAAGGGTGAGCTGAAATGAGGCATGCTAGAGTGAAAATCAATATCAATTAGAGGAAAGAGGTGCCCCCTCATAAGGGAGAATACCAAACTCCTTAAAATGTTGGATTTTACTACTCAAAGCCTTACATTCAATAGTGGAGTGACCATGAACTCTATGATAGGTGCAAAATGAATTGTTGTAATAGAATTTATTGTGAGTTCTGGGAGGAAGGGTGATCAAGTGATCTTGGAGAAGTCTTGACAAGATGCCCTCTTGATCAATGGGAGAAGGTGGTCCTGTAGTTTGCGAGATTTTGGGCTCTCCTTTATAGGAGGGTGTAAAATCTAACGAAATCAATTCATTAGTGTTTTGCGAGATGACATTGACATTAAGAGAAGAGTTCATTGTTTGTGTCATGGTTTGTAAGGGATGATTTTCAAGACCATCGGTGTTGATGAGTTTAGGATGTTGTATAGTTAAAGTTGGCTTAGAAGAATGTTGTGTAAGAGTATTGATGTCAAGTGAAGGCTTGGCGATCTCTATCAAAGGACAATAACCAAGACCATAAGTTGTTTGTTGTGTGATGGGATCTATAGGGTTGTGGATACCTTGCTCCTAAGCACCACATCCTTTTCCACTATATCCAAGTTGTTTCATAAGGTCATAACCTTTTCCATAAATCTTTTGCATTGCTTTTGGATCAGGTTGTTGGTCGTTGTTGTGTTCACCAAAGGTTGTTGTGTAATTGGTTGTGTTTTGGTCTAAAGTGGTTGAGGTGGATGCTTTCGAAGGGTCATCTACTATTTTTGTTTCCCCTATTTGAATCTTTATTTATGATCTTGTACTCGCCCATGAATGTTGGTGTGAAATCTAAGGAACCCCAATCATCATCTAATAGCTTTGTGATTTGTTCAATATGTTGTTGTTTGTCTTTTTGTTGGATAGGTTCCACTTGCGTAGTTGGTGTTAATGTGTTTTAATGATGCACATTTTTTTTCTCAATGTGCAAATGACTATTTGGATTAAGGTCAGCTTCAAGTGTGTACACTTTGTTGTTGTCAATGTATTTCATTTTGCAATGAAGAGTGGAAGGCACTGCATTCATTTCCTAAATCCATGGTTTTCCTAGAAGGAGATTATATGAAAGTTCTTGAGGCATAACATGAATTTTTGTATCTAGTGTGGCCACTCCAACTGTAATAGGAAAAGTAATCACACCAAGTGATTGTTTTACTACATTGTCAAAGCCCTTAATAGATAGAGAATTGGGTTGAATTTTTCATGTATCCACATGAAGCCTATCCAAGAGTTTTACACTAAACACATTAAGAGTAGAGCCATTGTCAACAAGGGTTCACTTTATCCCTATCATATTGTATTGAGATTTTATTTGGAAAGCTTCATTTTGATTTTGCACATCCAAAGGGGGGAGTTCACTTTGGTGGAAAACGATTTCAGCATTTAATCCTTGAATTATAGATGCTATGTCATTTGATTGTGCATTATAATGGATAGGAAATTGTTGTAAGGTCATTTGAAGAATAGTGTGATAGGTAGGTGAAGTCTGAAGAAGGTCCCAAAGAGATATCTTGGTGGGAGTGCTCTTAAGTTGTTCAAAAAGATCATACTCCCTTAATCAAGGGGCACTAGGTAGTATAGAATTAGGAAAAGGTAAGGAGGTTGGGGTTGGTTGGGGTGGTGATAGATTTTTTTGAGTGTTATATGTATGAACAATGGTATTATGACTCGAATGCTAGGACATATTATTCTGAGTTGGGTAAAGGGTAAACTTGAGTTTAGGTGGAGGTGGAGGTTTATGTGACGGTGGGTAGAGAATGAGTTCAGGTTGGTTTTGAGTTTGTTGTTTGTATGAAGGGGGATAAAGGATTAGAGGGTTCTTAGGATGTCCCATGGGGTATAGAGGAGGTCCATTAATCAAGGGGGGTTGAATGGACCCTTGCGTATTCATAACCTCAGCAGTCTTCGTTGGATGTATCTCCAATAAAGGGGAATCGATAATCACCTTTTGATCTAAGGAAGACACATTATTATTGTTTCCATTTTCTAACACCATGATATTCACCCTAGGAGGAGAGTGTTTAAGAGAACTACAAGTTGAATGTTCTTGACATTCAAAGGTTGGTTCATCTAAAAGGACTTCATCCCAAGTAGGGGAATGATCAATGGTTGAATTTTTTTTCTTGATAAGTGTTTTCCTAGGTGAAGGGGTACAACTAAGATTCTCATGAAAATCATTGATTGTGTTTTATAACAACAAAGTATCTTCTTCACAACTAGGAGAGATGCTAGGAGAAGGACAAATGTTATTGTCATGATGACCTATGGTTGTGTTAGGTTGGTTGTGAATGTCTTGTCCACTAAGAGAGATAAAAGGAGAGAAACAACTAAGATTCTCAAAACTCTCATGAATTGAATCTTCTACCAAAATATCTTCTTCACCAAGATGAGAGATATTAGGAGAAGAACAAGTATGATCATTAGGAATGTCCAAAGTTGTATCCTCTTTTACAAAAAAACTCGCATAGGGAGGGGATAAGAAATATTTCTTAGTATGTCTAAATATGTAAGACACTAACATTGTGTGAACAAAAATGAAGAGCATTTGTAACCATTCCATGCAATGTTTCAACAATATAAACAATGTATATGCAAGGATGCAAAACATTTTTATCCAATATATGCAAAGCCTTAAAAATGTAAACAATGTGTATGCGAGAATGAAAAGCACTTTTACCAAACTTATGCAAAGTTTTATGAATAGAAACATTGTGTAAGAAAAAATGAAAAGTGCTCTTATCCATGTGATGCAAAATTTCAGAAATGTAAGCATTTTCAGATGTAATGATTTTTGTAATTGAAGTGATCTAAAGAATGAGTAGTCTAAAATGATGTTTTTGAGCTAGATGTATAAAACAAATGGTCCCAAAACTTTCCAGACTTATAGTATATGATACTAGAAGGTAGTCTAAAATGATGTTTTTGAGCTAGATGTATAGTATATGATACTAGAAGGCTTCAGAAGCATAGAAATGAGGTTTTTGATGCTATAATAGACAGTGAAAAATATGGACAGGGATTGATTCGCCCAAAATGTGAATGAGTCCCAGTAAGTGTTTGTTGAATTTTTTTGATGATTTTGATTTTGTATGATGTAGACATAAGATGTAAATGCAAAATTTCAGAAAATTTTAATGATTTTAGATTGCACAAATGCTACCTAAATACACTTTTTATGAATGAAAAATTTGAAACCTAGCATGCAAATTAACCGATGTAAACACTTATGTAAGGTTAATGTGAGGCTAGATCTATGATGAAGGGCTAAAAATAAGAAAATAAAAGTATTCAAAAGGTGGTTAAATGACCAAAATGTAAAAAAATATTTTGGTACCCTAATACTCTCTTGCGCTTCAAGGGTTTTTCACCTAAAAGGAGAGAGATGGGCCAAAATGGGAAATGTCTACCAATATTAATGTAATATGGGATGAAATATGCCTAATTGTAATGTATAAGTGCAATAAAATGAAAAACAAAGATGATTATTGATGCAAAACCTAAGAAATGCAAAGTGTTGGAAAACACATTGTGATATGCAAAAACACCTAGAAAATGAATGCAAACTATAACATAATAAATGAAATTGAAGGTGTGCACCTGAGAACTTGATGGAGACTAGGAATGACTTCTGAAATGTTATTGATGCTAGAAATTTGGCCTATTGAGACTCATTCACCATTTTGGGTGAATTAGTCCCAGATTTGGGAAACTGTTCCGGAGCCTGTTTTCGACAAATGGCTTTCCAAAACTACAAAAAACCTTGTTTAGGCCTGGTAGTGGGAATCATTCGCCATCAATGGAGAATCAGTCAACTTTTAAATTTTGAAAAATCCAAAGGTGGAAACTGAAGTCTCTGGTTTGCACTTTGGTTCCTGACAGGTGTCCACCTCTGAAAGTATGATTTCCAGACCCGAAAATAAATTTTGTTGATATTTTGACCTTGTAAGAAATAAGATGACTCCAATAAGCCTTCAACCTATTCTTCAATGATTTTCAAGTCTTCAAGATGTCTAAATCTACAAACACATAAGAAGAGAAGGAGAAATGTTGGATGTTAGGGCATGGGGGTTTGCCTTGGTCAAACCCATTTATAGGTAATTAAACCAAAATGAAGAAATAATGAAATCAATCATGAAACCATGGAGTTAATACCTTTCCATGATGATTTGATCTTTATTTTCTATAGCAAAAGATGAAGATTCTGCCCTTGAATGTCTAAAAAATGATCTTGAATGACTTGGAGTGATGAAACCCTAGCCTGCTTGGCTTGAAGTGGAAGACCAATGATGAATGAGTTATGAAATGAGTTAAGAGATTATTAATTAGGGCTTAGAGACTTGTATTTATATGAAATCCACCTTATTTTCCCATTAATTGGATCCCTAAGGCCGACATGGAGAAAAATAAAACTTAAAATCCAACTTTTCCCACTTAAACCCCAAAAATGGCTCAAATATGACTCATTTTCCATCAAGGGTGAATGGGTCCCACTTGTATGGGAATGGTTTGCCCCTAATGGTGAATGCATCCCATAGGGGCCATTTTGCTAGATGGAAGGTCATGAGATAAGAAAATCAGGTTTCTAGATTGTTCTAGTCAGTTATTTGATCAATTTATTCCTCGGGATGGATAATATGGGGTCATAGGGGCCTATTAATGATTATGTAATGGTCAATTAGGGATTGGGACACAAAATTCAATGTGAAAGTGTGATTAAATACACTTTACACCATTAAAATAGGGTCCATACAACCTAGAGAGGTATAACATATAATGTGAATGTGTAAGACACATTACAACACTAGATTAAAGTTAAGTTTAATTCACAATCCTTCTAGATTAATGTGATAATGCCATTAAATACATTTTATAATGTTGAATTAAGGTAATTTTGGTTCATTAAGTCTAGAGAGGCATGAAAGTCTTTTAATGCCTTTACAAGACATTGATGAATGCATTTTATTCAATTTGCAAGGGTCCAAGTCCTAGTGTGGATGTGAAAAACACCTCACAACACCAAATCAATGCCTCATTAGGTCCCATTTATTTTCAATTAATCCCAAATAAAGCAAGAAAAAAGTGATACTTTTTCCATGTCCACGAGTGTATAAAACAT
Source organism: Sequoia sempervirens (assembly GCA_007258455.2). Classification (NCBI taxonomy): domain Eukaryota; kingdom Viridiplantae; phylum Streptophyta; class Pinopsida; order Cupressales; family Cupressaceae; genus Sequoia; species Sequoia sempervirens. The sequence goes on from VDFB02290026.1 coordinate 82,193, forward strand.
TAGTCCACATTCATTTATTATTCTTTGGTTTTATGCCCTTAAGAACATCCTTAGGGAGACCTTGTTCTTCCCTTTTCTTTCACACAGGAGTGCATTTTAAGGAGTAATCAATCAATCTCATCCCCAATGGTAAGGTCTATAATAGCCTCAAACATTATCAACCTATCAACCTCTCTTTCCATATCTCCATCTTTATCATTTATAACCTCAACAAATTGACAATTTGGTCTTACATTAGGGTTCCTTCCCTTACTACTATTTATAAATCTTGCAATATTTTTGTGTGTGTATGCATGTCCATCTATATACATAAGATGACCTCTATGGATTTATTTTCCACTTTCTAATTGGAGAAGATGTGTATACATATTCAAATTTAGACCAGATGCTGACATGCTAGGCTTATATTCTACTAGCCTTCTCCATTCACCACTGTAATATGATGGACCATAATATGGCATTAATATCCTAGTGGTTTGTTTTGAATTATTCTATTTAGATCCCACATGTACATTTTGGAAAATAAAGAGGCCTAGATTCACTCCATGAATTTTGGAGGCTTGTATCATGTAGCTATATCCCCAAAATTGAAACACCTCGTACACTCTAGGTAGTTGTTGATCACTAGGCCAATCACAATATAATTGATGATCAAATGTCTCTTTGTAAATTGATCTCAAACTTAGGGGCAAGTCATCATCTCCATCACATTCATTATCATAGGGTATGTAGTCCACCTTCCCCCTATCTTTAAGCAAATTATGCATCTTTAAACCGGTTCTTGTTCTGTGACTTGTTTTCATCAATTCCTCATCTTTTGAGCTGGTATATTGGCACATATTTTTGTTAGATGTATCATCTGATAAATTTTCATTACTCTCTAGGCTAGAAGTCGGTGATATAGGAAACTTTAAAACAAGAACTTTATCCTACGAGTATCCATTAAGAAAAAAATTAGCTATTTAAATAATATAAAATAATGTTTAAATGAAGTATACATGTTATTTATATCAAATTGGAAAATTCCTTACCACAATTCCTATTGGATTTAAATCAATTATAGGAGGCATACTACCAATTGGAAGCTCATCATATATGTAATGTCTTTGTAAAATTGCTAATTTGAATTATTTCTTTCCATGACATACAAAACATCCACAAACAACAATTTTCTCAAAGTATTCATCCCATGTACTATAGTCCCGACCAACCTCTTGTTCAGTGCAATCATTTTTTGTGTCTGTTAAATAGGTGCATGACAACTGAGAGGGGGGGTGAATCATTTTTCACACAATTCAAGCTTAAAACTCAACACTTATTAATTCCACAACCACACTATTCTATTATTAAGTATGGGCATGAAACACAACTAACAGAAAGCAAATCAACACAATGAACACTAGATTTTTACATGGAAAACCCAATAAGGGAAAAACCATGGTGAGGGTTAACTCACAATATAAAAGATTATAAAATGAATACAAAGGCTCACTGCCCAAAAGAGGACTCACTGTCCAAATACAAAGGCTCACTGCCTACAGAAAGGACTCACTGTCCACATACAGGACTCACTATCCAATAGGGAGGCTCACTTCCTATAGATACAAAAGAGAACAAAAATATCCACCATAGAAATTAATGCACATCCGTAGGATTGTAGAAACCTTCAGCTCACTACCTTTAACACAATGAAAAATTGTTGTCTCAACTCACTCACACACACTTCTACTCTTATGATTTTTGGCTCACTTTCGTCACTTTGCATCACATTGTCATACAACTCTTCACAATTCGACTTGCTTTTATACCATCCTCATCCTTAGAAACTTTCTTCAAGGTCGACCACAATTATAAATTCAAAATAGGCCAGAAACTCAAAATTCCCATGGTGAAAAGGAATAAGAGTGGACAAAAAAACATTTTTAAAGATAAAAAATAATATCTCGAAACAACCAGACACTTCCTCAATTAAATTTTATTCTTTGAATGAAGTGTAAACACTAGGTTAGCCAAACCTAATGAAAACACAAATGATCATTGATGTACATGCTTCCCAACAAGAAGATGACATGTGGATGCCATGACATGCTTCCTTATGCATGAGAATACACTTCAGAATCTTCTAGATACATCCGCAACAAAATAAAAAACTTCAATCACTGAACATATTTCACCAGTCCATATTGACTGTACAAACTTGCACTGAAACACTAAAATATGACTACCAAATCTCCAATCTTCAAGCGACTTTTCTAGAGCATAGAAAATACCTTCACAAGACATATTCCAAAACTGCAAGATCTAAAACAAAATAGAGAAGAATTTCAAAGCAACAATATTTCTCCCAGTCCACAAAAGACCAACTCTGCCATAACAGTTCACATACCGATGAACATAACTTTCACATACCATCAAACTAGAGGCTAAAACTCAGGAAATATCACCACTAAATCACCATTATCAAACCTTCAAATTTGCACAAACATATGATCAACACAGGAGAAATGCAAAGCACATGCCAGAGCACACTCTGAAAACTTTCATCACTCTGACTTCTCTTCTTTATTTAATTTTCTCAAAAGCACTTGGAAACATATCAAACCAACACATCTGCAACATCATAAAGATAGCTCCATGTACTCACAACATCTCAACAACATCTTAGCTATACATGTACAATTTGTAGCATATTGAACTGTGTTGACATTAATGACAACATTAATGACAACACGACCAAACTAGCTCACATTTGCAACAATCTCCCCCTTTGTCATTGATGGCAACACATGATGTGAAAAACCATCAAAGAAAACATTGTCCTTCACAATACCGAGAAGAACACCTTCTCATCTTCTTCACCTATTTTTCACATGACTTTCTCTCCCCCTTTGACATCAATCACAAAGATCAACAACTCTGATTACTCCCTCTTAGGAGTACACCCATACTGCAACAATGAAAACCTTTTCTACTCCCCTTGCGGAGTAGACCCATTTATCAGTCCAAATAAATAAGGAATATATGAATTCACTGGACTAATGCACCTTCATGTGCACCTAGTTCGGAGGGCCAATGACCCCCAACATCTCCCTAAGATTCTCAAAAGTAGCCTTTGGGAGAGCCTTGGTAAATATGTTTGCAATTTGTTCCTTTTTTTTCGTATACTCCAATATGACCTCATTCTCCAACACTTTTTCTCTCAAGAAATGATATTTGATAGATATGTTCTTTGTTCTTGAATGCATAATTGGGTTCTTTGAAATGTTTATTTCACTTGTGTTGTCATAGAAAATAGAAATAGGCTCATCACATATCACACCAATGTCCTTCAGTATCTACTTCATACATAAAACCTGTGTACAACAGGATGCTACAACAATATATTCTTCCTCTACTGTGGATAAAGAAATCGAGTCTTGCTTTTTGCTCAACCATGAAACTAATCTTCCACCAAGAAAGAAAGCAGCACCACTGGTACTCTTTTGGTCATTTACACATTTGGCCCAATCATCATCTATATAAGCACTCAAGGTGAAATCATCACTCTTAGGATACCATAGTCCATAATCCAATGTACCTTTCAGATATCTAAATATCCTCTTTATAGCTACAACATGTGCTTCTCTAGGATCTACTTGGAATATGGCAACTAAACAAACTGCATTCTAGTCTGGTAACAGTAAGGTACAATATTCCACCAATCATATATCTATATTTTCTTTGATCAATCTTAACATATTCATCATCTTTTCTTAGTTTACATATGGTTACCATAGGAGTACAAACCGGTTTGTAATCATCCATCCCAAACTTTTTCAACAACTCTTTTACATACTTAGATTTTGAAATGAATATCCCTTTATTAGTTTGATTCACCTGTAGACCAAGGAAGAAATTCAATTCACTGATCATAGACATCTCAAATTATTTTTGCATCTCTTCAGCAAAATTTTTACACATGCCTTCATTTCCACCAAAAATGATATCATCAACATAAACAACTACTATCAATATTTTTTTACCTTGCACTTTGAAGTAAATATTGATGTCAGCAAAACCTTTGTTGAATCCTTTCTTTGTCAAATATCTTTCCATTCTTGTATACCAAGCTTTGGGAGCTTGCTTCAACCCATACAATTCCTTCTTCAACTTGCAAACCATGTCTGGTTTGTCAGATAACTAAAACCATTCAGGTTGCTCCATGTACACCTCTTCCTCCAACTCACTATTTAGAAATGTTGACTTAACATCCATCTGATACACTTTGAAGTCCTTGTGAGTAGAAAAATCCAAAAACATCCTAATAGCTTCCATTATGGCCATAGGGGAAAATGTTTCTTAAAAATCTATACCTTCAACTTGTGAATATCCCTTGCATACTAGTCTTGCCTTATTCCTTACAACTTCTCCACTTTCATTCAACTTATTTCGGAACACCCATTTCAAGCAATCACATTCTTATTCACAGGAATAGGGACTAGTTCCCATGTCTGATTCTTTTCTACCTGCTTCAATTCTTCTTTCATAGCCTTCATCCAAATCTCATCTTCACATGCTTCATTTACGGATTTGGGTTCAATTTTAGATAATAGACACAAATTTACCTCTGCTGCAACTCTGCTTCTTGTCTTCACACCTTCACTTTTATCTCCAATTATTTGATCCTCTAGATGATTCTTTTGTATATACTTAGGAGTTCTAACAGTAGGTTCCAGTTCATTTTCTTCTTCTCCTTCTTCTTCTTCCACTTGTTCTTCTTTCTCTTCTTCTTCCTTCTGATTTTTTTCAGGTACATGTCAAAAAATAGGATCATCAGGTTCAACTTCACTTACCTCAATAGGTCTACGTATTTCTTCATCAACCTTCACATTAGCACTTTCAATAATCTTTCTCAATATTTTGTTAAAGCATCTATATGCTTTGCTAGTAGTGGAGTATCCAAGAAAAATTCCTTCATCAGATCTAGCATCAAACTTTCCAAGATTTTCATCATCTCTTTTAATATAGCATATGCTTCAAAATACCTTGAAATACTTCACACTAGGAGTCTCACCAGTCCATAACTCAAAAGGTGTCTTTGTGTTGTTGTATTTGATCTAGACTCTATTAAGAACATAAACACTAGTATGTATCGCTTCTCTCCAGTACACATCCGGTACATTTGATTCTTTCATCATGGTTCTAGCAGCTTCCTGTACTGTTCGGTTTTTCCTTTCAAGTACACCATTCTGCTGAGGGTCTCTCAGAGTAGAAAACAGTCTTCTTATGCCATGATGTTCATAGAATGCATTAAATTCACTTGAAGTGAATTCTCCACCTCTATAAGATCTTAAACACTTTATTTTCAAACTTACTTCATTTTCCACTCTTTCTTTGAATACCTTAAACCTATCAAGAGCCTTAGTCTTTTCTCTGAGAAAAGCAACCCATGGAATTCGAGTATAATCATCAATAAGCAACATGAAATATCTGTCACCATTCAGGCTTCTAGTCCTAGTTGGACCACAAATATTAGTATGAATTAACTCCAACATTCCGATAGTAGAATGCTCTTTTCCCTTAAAGCTGCATCTTTTCTGTTTCCCCAATTGACAACTTCTATAGATAGCATTATCAGGTCTTGTGATTCTAGGAAGCCCTCGAACAATCTCCTTTGCACTGATCTTAACCAAGTTATCAAAATTCACATGTCCCATTCTTCGGTGCCATAACCAACTTTCACTAATTTGAGATACATGACAATGACCATCAACTCCCTTCAACTGGTAGATGTTTCCATGAGTTCTTCTTCCAACAACAATCATATCTCCATTTCTAGATCCTTTTTTGATTTCACAGGTATTGTTCTGAAACACAAGCTTGAAAGCATTGGTACACATCTGACCAACACTCAGAAGTTTATGCCTCAAACTCTTCACATAATATACATCATCAGTATTGTGCACTCCATCAAAACTAATTGAACCTTTCCCACAGATCTTAGCTCTTGAATCATCACCAAACATAACTAAACCACCATCATATTTCTCAAGTTTAGTGAACTTACTCTTATCTCTGGTCATGTGATTAGAACATCCACTATCAATTACCCAATAGTCTTCATCTTGTCTTGCATGGAAAGCAGTAACCAAAGTACCTTCCATCCTATTTCTCTTATTCTCTGGAGCCTTATTGCTTACACATTTTCTAGGGTTAGTGGATACAAATTTACTTTCCAAATCTAAGAATAAGCATTCACTATCATCAACCTCATTCTCAGATTCATCATCAGAAATTCCCGCTTCTTCTTTAGCATAGTACAACTTCTTATATTTCTTATCCTTCCTATCCTTATCTTTATAATCCTTGTTCTTCTTATGTACAACTCTATTCAGACATCTTGAAGCATAATGACCAATATTACCACAACTAAAACATTTAAAGGGCAACACACCTTTATACTTTCTGGTACCTTTCTTCAGCTTCCTGGTGAAGTTTGCTTCCAAAAAATCAACACCATCACTATCTGGTTCCTCTTCAATCTTCAATGCTATAAATGTCATTTATGTCTTTTATTCTATCTTGTCTTCTTTTCAAAACTTCCTCACCTCAAATTATTGCAAGGTGCCAAACAACTGTTCCAAAGTGTAAGTCTTATGATTATATACTTCTTCAATAACTGAGATCTTATCATTGTAGCACTCTGGTAGGGTTATCGATATCTTCTCAATTATATCTTCATCTGATAGTTTTCCTCCTTGATTTCTAACTTCATTTGCATTTAGTTCAACTCTCTGAAAGAAACTTGTAAACTCTTCACATTCTTCCATCTTCAAATTCACAAATTTGTGCTTCACCACTAGCTTCTTTATCAATTTCACTCTTTCATTTCCTTCATACATATCTTCCAACTTCTTCCAGACTTCATATGTAGTTTCCAAAGAAGAAACCTTCGCTCGCTCATTTTTAGATAAACCACTGGAAATAGCATACTTCACCTTCTCATTTTCTTCATAAGCAAAGATCTCATCTGCAGTAGTAAGACCATTAGATGTGGGTGTATACTTTGTCTCAATAGCCTTCCACGTCTTGAAACCAAAGGAGATAATATATCCTTTCATCCATCCCTTCCAGTCATTATAGTCAATTCCATTGAACATAGGGATAGCCAACTTGTGCGCCATCGGATCTTCCTTAAGTGGTTAAGCTCAACAACAAGGAACCAAAGCTTTGATACCAATTGTTAAATAGGTGCAGGACAACTGAGAGGGGGGGTGAATCAGTTCTCACAAAATTCAAGCTTAAAAATCAAAACTTATTAATTCCACAACCCCCCTATTCTGTTATTAAGTATGGGCATGAAACACAACTAATAAAAAGCAAATCAACACAATGAACACCATATTTTTACATGGAAAACCCAATGAGGGAAAAACCACGGTGAGGGTTAACTCACAATATAAAAGATTATAAACTAAATACAAAGGACCACTGCCAATGACTCACTGCCCAAAAGAGGACTCAATATCCAAATACAAAGGCTCACTACTTAGAGAAAGCACTACTATCCACAAAAAAGACTCACTGTCCAACAAGGAGGTTCACTGCCTACAAATACAAAAGAAAACAAAAAGATCGACCACAACAATTAATGCACATTTGCATGATTGCAGAAACCTTTAGCTCACTGCCTTCAACACAATGAAGAATTGTTGTCTCAACTCACTCATACACACTTCTGCTCTTATGATTTGTGGCTCACTTTCGTCACTTTGAATCACACTGTCATACAACTCTTCACAATTCAACTTGGTTTTATACCATCGTCATCCTTAAAAAAATTCTTCAAGGTTAGCCACAAATACCTCATTTTATAAATTCAAAATTGGTCAGCAACTCAAAATTCCCGCGGTGGAAAGGAATAAGAGTGAACCAAAAAAAACATTTTTTCAAGATCAAAAATAATATCTCGAAACAACCACATGCTTCCTCAATTAAATTTTATTATTTGAATGAAGTTTAAACACCGAGTTAGCCAAACCTAATGAAAACACAAATGATAATTGATGTACATGCTTCCCAACAAGAAGATGACATGCGGATGCCACGACATGCTTCCTTATGCACGATAATACACTTCAAAATCTTCCAAATACATCTGTAGCAAAACAACAAACTTCAATCACTGGACATCTTTCACTAGTCCATCTGAACTATACAAACTTACACTGAAACACTAAAATATGACTACCAGATCACCAATCTTCAAGCCACTTTTCCAAAGCATATAAAAGACTTTCACAAGACATATTCTAGATCTACAAGATCTGAAACAAAATAGAGAAGAACTGCAAAGCAACAATATTTCTCCCAGTCCATAGAAGACCAACTCTGTCAGAACAATTCACATACCGGTGAACATAACTTTCGCTTACCATCAAACCAGAGGCTAAAAATTGGGAAATATCACCACTAAATCACCATTATCAAACCTTCAGATCTGTACAAGTATAGGATCAACACAAGAGAAATACAAATCACATACCAGAGCACAGTTTGAACACTTTCATCACTCTGACTTTTCTTTATTCAATTTTCTCAAAAGCACTTGGAAACATATCCAACCAACACATCTTCAACATCATAAAGATAGCTCCATGTACTCACAACATCTCAACAACATCTCAGCTATACATGTACAATCTAAAACATACTGAACTATGTTGACATCAATGACAACACGACCAGACTAGCTCACATTTACAACAGTGTCTACAAGATCCATTGGCATATCCTCTTCCACCCATTGTCATCTATGTAATTTAACAGTTTTAGGTCCACATCCATGTACATATCTTCTTCTTTTGCTAGTTGAATGCTCAAGATTTGCATTTGCTCCAATCTCCATTTGAAATAATCAACAACATGCATTAATTTATGTCAAGATTGGATAATTCATTATAAATTTCAATAATACTGTGAAAAAATATGGATGTATCACAAAATGCCATCAGATCATTTTTTCCTAAGTTAAGTCAAAATTTGAGTACCTGATGTCCCGCTTCATCTATTTTTTCCTCATTTGATATGACATGATATGTTGCCATGGCCTCATCTCGCCCCTATAATACACAACATAGTAAATAATGTTTAGTACACCAATTATATCATTTCAATGAATATGCTATCCAACACAAAACCTCACTTTAGTCATATATTTTCTCAAAGTATTCATCCCATGTACTCTTGACCAACCTCTTGTTCAGTGCAATCATTTATTGTGTCTGCAAGATCCATTGGCATATCCTCCTCCACCCACTATCTTCTACGTGATTTAATAGTTTTAGGTCCACATCCACATACATATCTTCCTCTTTTTCTAGTTGAATGCTCAGGCTCTGCATTTGCTCCAATCTCCATCTAAAATAATCAACATGCATTAATTTATGTCAAGATTGGATAATATATTATAAATTTCAATAATACTGTGAAAAAAGGTGGACATATCACAAAATTTCATTAGATCGTTTTTTCCCAAATTAAGTCAAAATTTGAGTACTTGATGTCCTACTTCATTTGTTGTGTCCTCATTTGATATGGCATGATCTATTGCCATGGCCTTGTCTCGCCCCTATAATACACAACATAGTAAATAATCTTTAGTACACCAATTATATCATTTCAACGAATATGCTATCCAACACAAAACCTCACTTTAGACATATATTTGACATATATTTCACACTTTAGATGACTCATCTTGTTGTATAGGGGTCATTTCTGAGTTAAAAAATCTAACCTCTATTAGTTTTGCACCCACAAAATTGACATGGGATAAGGAATATATAAATTAGGGAACCATGATTGCTCCCTTGGAACATATGAAGATGAAGTCAATTTACAATCAATTTATTTATCAACTTCCAAGAAAAATACATCATTTTTCACTGCTAGGTGCTAAATTAGGCACACTTTGCACTGCCTTTTGCACCCCAAATAGATTACATTTAGTGCTGAAAGGTGGCATTAAAGTCATTGTTAACTACACCGACTACATTGCCAACTACTGAATCAAGAACAAAAATTTAAAACTTCCCATGTCAAGGAAGAGATGACAGGAGAAAAATTGGAAAAACGACGTGAAGGAGGGCTACAAGCAAGTAGATCAGAAATTCGATTTAGTTTGCGACACCATAGGTAAGGTTACAATTTGTTTTTTTCGTTCCCACAAATATTTTTGTTTGGATTAAATGGAGAGGATTGTGAAGAAAGGGTTGTGAATATTTTTTTGTTTACACGTGAATCATACAAGTCTCATGTGGTTGCAAAGGAGGAGGGTAAAATTGTAGAAATTGCATTATTTCCTCCACATCTGAGAGTAGTGAATGCATTTTTGAAACCCCAATGCCTTAGTTCACTTATCATTCCCATCCCAAGCTTTTAGTTTTTGGTTCAATTTCTCGAACCTTCCTTCCATACCTTTCTCTGAAGACAACTTTCTCACTTCCTAAAAAGTAGTCAAGTGCTTTCAAGACAAGTCGTTAAACTACATTCGCCCCACTGTAGCCAAGTCTTGTGGGAACAAAGGTTGGTTGAGACAATATGAGGAGATAGGGATTTTGATATGATAGCTGAATAATAGATCATTTCCTCAAATTTGTGAGACCTTTGGGCTTAAATTAGCTATTACTAATTTTCACTTATTCCTTTACAGAACAATGAGCTCATGGTTTCAAATTGATTGTGTGCACACATTCATTTTATTTCTAATCAATGGATGTGACTTGAGCATGGGACCTATCTATGTTAACTCTCAATAAAACCACACTTCGTGCCCTTTTTATCCCCCAAAGATTACCATTCTATACAGGTGCGCAAGCGTTGATTTTTTCACAATACATTTGTTTCATTTTTCATATATTTATATCCTTTCAAATATATTTATATTCTATACATGTGCGCAAGCAATTGATTCACAGGCATTTAAATCCAAAAAGTGAGTCATTCAAGGTAAAAATTTCATAGCACAAACTGGATGAAAACTTTCATACCTGACAGTGTGTACTTTGTTTGCCTCCACATAATGGACGAAAATAATTTTCCCTAGGTCGCCTCAAAATTTCAAGCAATAGATGGAAGAGAACAAAGGGAGTAGACTCTGGCCACAATGAGGTAATTCATTGTTAATTTATAGATTTGTAAATGTTTTCATTGCTTCTTTCATTTTTAGTTTTTTATTTTTTTATTTTTAATTTAAAAAAAAAGAAATATATTATATATATAGGGACATGTGACTAACAAAGATAAAGAGGCATTGGCTTCCATATTGGGGGAAGAGGTAGTGAGAAAATTGGATGATGTGCATTGGACAATGCTTGCCAAATACATAAAAAAAAAATCTAGTAAAGCCCCTCAAACATTGCAACCAAATCAACCGTGTCAAAGGTAATCAATTGACTCCCCAAGTAGTCCTGGATTAAGTAAAAGATCCATGAGGAAATCAATAATAGTAAACTCTAGGAATGTAGAATAGGGAGCAAAGGCTTCCACTATCCCACCCACTCTTGGGACAAAGACTTCTTCTACCACGCCATGTTTTCAATCTTGCATTGGTAGCTACAATACCAATATAGAATATGAAGTGGTTTCAGGGGAAATCTAAATGACAGATGCTGGAAAAGAGTTTGTGAATTGGTTGAAGGATTCATGCCTTGAACGGTTCAAAGACCATCTACATTTTCCATTCTCAAAGATACCCATACGCCTACAAAAAGTAGTTATCAATGGCATGGAGACTGAATTTGGCATAGGTTAGTCTGTGAAGAAGGTAAAGCTACGAATGTCTCAAAATTGCAAGAGATTTTGGTGCAACCAAACAAAGAAGATAAAAAAACTCCCTCCCAAGCTAAGGTTCAAAAAAAGGCCAATTGATGTAAGTGTCAAAGTATGGAAATAGCTTGTAAAAGAATATGAGAAGTTTGATGCACAAAGGAAGTTCAGTGAGGAGAGTACGTGGGTATTTGAATTTTCTCATAAGATTTTATCAAATTTATTAAACGATTTTTAAATTTTATTTGTGCATAGTTAAATTGAATGAGTATATGTTTCAGGACAAGGCCTCCAAGGCTAGGCTTCAAAAACTTTGTACCACACATCATAGTGGCCAGAAAGGTTTACATGCCTTGATCTATAAATTTGTAAGTATATTTAATATGTTAAATGATATATTTTTTAATTTCCTAGGAAAAAGAAAATGATTGCATATTAATTAGTTTAACTAGTCCATGTGCCATGTTTTGATAGGAGGAGAAATATGACCAGCATCCAAAGAAATTTGAAAAGGAAAAGTTACAAAGAAAAAAGTGGGTTGATTTTGTAATCTAGATGGAGAATGAGATATCAATAGTTAAATTTCAATAACTTAGTTGGATATTGTTGTGTTAATATTTCAATTTGAATTTCTTGTGTTGAGTTGTTTATTGATGTGTAGGATGAGTTCTAAAGTTCTTTTTTGTTGGCTCTAGATCCCACTCAATTATCCCATTATTTCATGTTGAGGAAAAAATATTGTTTTCCTTAAAGGGTAGTGGGTGACATTCATTCCTTATTTTCATAGCATCTTTTAATTAATGACCATAGTCTTTTAATATCTCTTAAGTGTCCTCATTTAAGATAAGAGTTGTATCATTTGAGTAACTTAGTCCCATGTTGATTTGATTCATCTTTTTTTCTCTCAAACATGGTATCTCAAGGAGTGCTTCCTTGGTATCTCAAGTAGTGCTTCCTTGAATTCATGTTACCATTCTACTAAGTGATCCACATGCATCTTTGCCATCCTTCCTCATGATGCTACCATTATTTTAACATGTAAGAATGTTTTGATGCATCTTGGTAGGCATCCTATAGATCTTACACATCCTTGTAGTCTACATCACTTGGTGTAGCTAACCAACCACTTAATTTTTCCATCTAATTTTAAAAAAAGGAAGTAAATTCATGTCTTCCAAGTTAAAAAAATTCCATAAATAAAGAAATCAGCAGTAAAAAACCTGCAACCTGATCTTATCAACATAGAGAAGCATGTAATACTAGACTTCTTAACATTCAAAAGATAAATGGAATGTCCTTAACACCAAGTAGAGCTATCCAAAAAAGCTAACTAAAAGCACAAACGTGCTCCTGCACACAATGGCCTAGTGGCTAGTTGTCATAGAAGTCAAACTACCGAAGTAACATCACTGATCAAGTTAACATATATGCGTCATTTGCATAAATAGTTGAACAATTTATGTGCATGAATAAATAGTAGAAGGATGTATATGAACTAAATTCATCTGACTTTATGCCTCTTGGCAGGAATTCCTCTTGAATCTCTAATATCAAGTGCCTGAGACTTCCCTATAGCTTTTACCTTTCGTCGCCACCTTTCCTCTTCACTGTCAGACTTGTCTCCTTTTTCCTTATTTGCATTTTTGGCTTCGACTTCTAATTCATCCCATGTTTTACCTTCCTACCCTTCAGAATCTTCTTCTTCTTCTTCATCCTCATCTAACTCCACAAGAGATTCATCTTCTGAACCTTCCTCATCTAATTCTGATTCCTCTTCTACATCAGAGGGTTCATATCCTTGATTTGAATCTTCTAAATTATCAGAATCAAAATCACTAGCTTCCATGTTCAAAAATTCCCAACCACCATCTTCAATAAATTTATTTGGATCATTAGTAATAGTCTTCAAAATTGGTCGCAAGTTCAAGTTCATTCTACTTTCATAATACTTTATATCCATGGAGTTCAGCCATTCCTTGATGCCATCAAGTGAAGATTGAGGAATGGCGTCAATGTAGAGTACATCCTGCTTGAAGTCTTTGAAAAAAATAGCCATATCAAAGGCCTTTTTCCCAAGTCTTACTCTCTCAAGGTTAACACTCTCAATCTCACTAATAGTGATTACTAAGAAAGGTAATTCCACCAACTCTACCAAAAAAATTATAGTAGGAACAATAAAAGTAGAGGCTTTGAAAGGAACTCCATGAAGACCAAGCTCTCTAAATGGTACATCAAACTCTAGTTCAAAATATTTTAGATGAAGTTGCTCCCATAGCTCTCTTACTCACTTGACAAATCCTTGAAACTCTACATTGATATTATTTTTCATGTCCCTCTCTTTTTGTTCTTCATCAATTTCATCAGGATCATACATTGATCTTCTTGCCTCTCCTAAATTTTGGACCACATCCATTACCTCCACATAAAACTAGACATCCTTCGTCTTCTTGGTTCCCATGCCATGATATGGCTATGCAAATGAAAATGAAGTAAAGTAATCATCTCCTTTTCCACTGGCTGGAAGAATGTATGCTTAATGTTTTGATACATGATATCATCTCTCTCTTCTCCTCTCATGGTTGAATACCGAAATCCATTATGGTGGGCCTCCATAGTTCCAGTCATCTTTATTCCTCTTCCACCAAATGCTTGCATGATCCACAAGTCTGCTAGCCTAATTTCCTTTGTTTTTGAAAGTTGAAGTTTCTCCTAAGTCACCAATGTAGCTCTCTCTTTCTTTTTAGACTCTTTCATTACTATAGGAAATTAGCACCTAATTGATTAACAATCTCAATCTCACTAATAGTGATTACTAAGAAAGGTAATTCCACCAAATCTACCAAATAGTTTACCGTATGAACAATAAAAGCAGAGGATTTGAAAGGAACTCCATGAAAACCAAGCTCTCTAAATGGTACATCAAACTCTAGTTCAAAATCTTTTAGATGAGGTTGCTCCCATAGCTCTCTTACTCACTTGGAAAATCCTTGAAACTCTGCATTGATATTATTTCTCTTGTCCCTCTCTTACCATTCTTCCTCAATTTCATCAGGATCATACATTGACCTTCTTTTCCCTCCTAAAGTTTGGACCACACATCCTTGGTATTCTTGGTTCCCATGCTGTGATATGGTTATACAAATGAAAATGAAGAAAAGTAATAATCTCCTTCTCTGCTGGCTAGAAGAATGCATGCTTAATGTTTTGATACATGCTATCAGCTCTCTCTTCTTCTCTCATGGTTGAATACCGAAATCCATTATGGTGGGCCTCTAGAGTTCCAGACATCTTTCTTCCTCTTCCACCAAATGTTGGCCTGATCCACAAGTCTTCTAGCCTAATTTCCTTTGTTTTGGAAAGTTGAAGTTTCTCCTGAGTCACCATTGTAGCTCTCTCTACCTTTTCAGACTCTTTCATTGCTATAGGAAATTAGTGCCTAATTGATTAACAATCTCAATCTCACTAATAGTGATTGCTAAGAAAGGTAATTTCACCAACTCTACCAAACAGTTTACTATAGGAACAATAAAAGCAGAGGCTTTGAAAGGAACTCCATGAAAACCAAGCTCTCTAAATCGTACATCAAACTCTAGTTCAAAATATTTTAGATGAGGCTGCTCCCATAGGTCTCTTACTCGCATGAAAAATTCTTGAAACTCTACATTGATATTATTTTTCCTGTCCCTCTCTTGTTGTTCTTCCTCAATTTCATCAGGATCATACATTGACCTTCCTGCCCCTCCTAAAGTCTGGACCACATCCATTACCTCCACATAAAATTGGGCATCCTTGGTCGTCTTGGTTCCCACACCATGATATGGTTATGCAAATGAAAAAGAAGCAAAGTAATCATCTCCTTCTCTGGTAGCTAGAGGAATGCATGCTTAATGTTTTGATACATGATATCAGCTCTCTCTTTTGATCTCATGGTTGAATACCGAAATCCATTATTGTGGGCCTCTAGAGTTCTAGTCATCTTTCTTCCTCTTCCACCAAATGTTGGCCTGATCCAAAAGTCTTCCAGCTAAATTGCCTTTGTTTTTGCAAGCTGAAGTTTCTCATGAGTCACCAGTGTAGCTCTCTCTTCCTTTTTAGACTCTTTCATTGCTATAGGAAATTAGCACCTAATTGATTAACAATCTCAATCTCACTAAAAGTGATTACTAAGAAAGGTAATTCCACCAACTCTACCAAACAGTTTACCGTAGGAAGAATAAAAGCAAAGGCTTTGAAAGGAACTCCATGAAAACCAATCTCTCTAAATGGTATATCAAACTCTAGTTCAAAATATTTTAGATGAGGCTGCTCCCATAGCTCTCTTACTCACTTGACAAATCCTTGAAACTTTGCATTATTTTTATTTTTCCTGTTCCTCTCTTGTTGTTCTTCCTCAATTTCATCAGGATCATACATTGACCTTCTTACCCCTCCTAAAGTTTGGACCACATCCATTACCTCCACATAAAACTAGACATCCTTGGTCTTCTTGGTTCCCATGCCATGATATGGTTATGCAAATGAAAATGAAGTAAAGTAATCATCTCCTTCTATGCTAGCTAGAAGAATGCATGCTTAATGTTTTGATACATGATATTAGCTCTCTCTTCTTCTCTGATGGTTGAATACCAAAATCCATTATGGTGGGCCTCCACAGTTCTAGTCATCTTTCTTCCTCTTCCACCAAATGTTGGCTTGATCCACAAGTTTGCCAGCCTATTTGCCTTTGTTTTTGAAAGTTGAAGTTTCTCCTGAGTCACCAGTGTAGCTCTCTATGCCTTTCAGAGTCTTTCATTGCTACAGATCATTTGTGGGATTTAATCATTTGTACCACATCGTTGATGTGCTTTGAATCCTTGGATCTAAAGGAAAATTCCTTAACATAAATACTGCTAGGGAATTTCAATGTTGGCATGTAGTTGGCATTAAAGTCGATACTTGGAACATTGAAAATTATCCTTATATAAGAATTCCCTCCATCTTGTTGGCTTGTAACAGTCTTGATGGGGCTACATGAAATGGAACCATGATGCCATATATGGGTACCAGAATAACATCATTTTTCATATCAACCTGAATCATGAGCTCTCTAGAAATGGGGATATCATCTACTGGCATATTTGACTTTCACTTGTTTTAGTTATATATGATGATGATCTTATCAGTATTGACTTGTCAATTTATATATATCAAAAGTGGTCGATGATTTTTGGATGGATATTTATTACGTATGATGATTTTAATTTACTGCTCAGAATGGATGTTGTCAAATTCAATTAAATTATAGATATTTGACTCACTTGTTTTAATTATAGATGATGATCATGTTATAATAATTATCTTGTTATTTAATCATATGAGTTATTTAAGAGGCATCATATATTTAACTAATTAAATTGAAATAAAACATATTAAATTAATAAATGGAAGCAAAACAAGAAGCATTTTTAGAAGCAAAAAATGAAGAAACAATGGAAGCCAAACTAGAAGAAAACCAGAAGCAATCTTGGAAGCAAAATTGGTAGAAAAACCAGAAGCAAACCTAGAAGCAAAACCGAAAGCAAAACTAGAAGAAAAGCCATAAGCAAAACAAGAAGCATTTCTAGAAGCAAAACAGTAAGAAAAGCAAGAAGCATTTTTAGAAGCAATATTGGAAGAAAAATTGGAAGCAAAACTAGAAGAAAACTTGGAAGCAAAACTGGAAGCAAAACTAGAAGCAAAATCGGAAGCAAAATTGGAAGCAAAACTAGAAGCAAAATTGGAAGCAAAACTAGAAGCAAACCCAGAAGCAAATCTAGAAGCAAATTTGGAAGCAAAACCAGAAGAAAACCTGGAAGAAAAAACAGAAGCAAAATTGGAAGCAAACCTAGAAGCAAAACTAGGAAACAAACCTGGAAGCAAAATCGTAAGAAAAACTAGAAGCAAATCTGGAAGAAATACTAGAAGAAAAACTAGAAGCAAAACTAGAAGAAAAATTTGAAGCAAAACTGGAAGAAAAATTGGAAGCAAAACCAGAAGCAATCCTGGAAGCAAAACTAGAAGCAAAACTGGAAGCAAAACTGGAAGCAAACTTGAAAAACTGGAAGCAAAACTGGAAGCAAAATTGGAAGCAGCAAATTTGGAAGCAAAACTGTAAGACAAATTGGAAGCACAACCAAAAGAAAACCTAGAAGTAAAACTGAAAGCAAAACTGGAAGTAAACCTGGAAGCAAAAATGGAAGCAAAAATGGAAGCAAACTTGGAAGCAAACTTGGAAGAAAAACTAGAAGCAAAACCAGAAGCAAACCAAAAGCAAACCTGGAAGCAAACCTGGAAGAAAAAATAGAAGCAACATTGGAATCAAAACTGGGCGCAAAACTAGAAGCAAAAATGGGAGCAAACATGGAAGCAAAATTGGAAGCCAAATTGAGTGCTAATTTAGGCGCTATTTTTGACATTATTTCCTGGTGCTATTCCCAGCACTAAAGGAGGCATTATTGTTGGAACCACTTTTCCGGTGCAAAATATGGCACTAAAGTGGGCACTAAATTCGGCACAAAATGCGGCGGAAAAACTGAGGATGAAAAGAAGAAACCTTTTTTCACCAAATTTTGTACCATGAGATGAGTCCAATTGATGGACTCAAATACACTAAAATCTAGCGCAAAAGTCAGCACTAATTGCTTGTTGTGCTATTGTGAGACTTTTTAAAGGTCCTCATATTAAATGGCATAGATTTTGAAAGGACGTTGAGACCCTATCATTGTATCTTTTCCTTATGATTATGTTTGTAATAGAAATATCTCTAGGTTGTGGCAAAGAATTAGACAATGATATTATATTTTTTAGGGAAAATTAGATTTAAATGAATATTGCGTCTCCTTTTGTATTCAATGGAGGAACAATTTTTATCTAACCTTACAAGGAAAGTTGTATTATTGTGTAGTTATTTTGTGTGTTGAATATGGTTAATGATACCCTTCAACTGTTATTAACAATATAAGTTATCATGTGAGATTTAGTCTTCTCCATTAATTTTTAAATTATTAGGAAACATTTAGTCGTAGAAGTCATTGAATGTGAATAAAGATAATAATATTTGTAACTTTTTCAATAGTTTTTAAACTACAAATATTTGAGAGTTATAGTAGAACATATTTGAAACAAGTCTAGTACATATATAATTATATTTCTTTTTAAGAAATAAGAAATATGACCTTTTATTGATGAATAAAATATTGGTATAATATGTTTATTTTGGAAAAATGGAAAAATCAATTATTGAGGACTGTAAAAGATTACTTTCTACAGTTGTGATAAAATATTAATTTTTAAACTTTAAAAAACTCTATATCTTTGGGGAAGGATAATGTAAATTTTTAAATATGTATTAACCAATTAAAAATTTTGATAAAAAAGAAAAAAACAATTCATATTACATAATCATGACTAAGTCTTTCTTAAAAGCATTCCAAAATTATTCCAAGTAAATCTATCAATCATATTTAAAAAAGAGATTAACTTTTAAATATAATAAAATAAAATTGTCTTTTCTGTATTCCTTAATCAATAAGGATATTTAGTATTTATTTACAAATTTTATACCAGAACAAAAAGAAAAGGTGAATCACGTAGAATAATAAAAATAAGTATTTATCTCTACGTCATGATCTCGCCTATGCAAATCTACAAGCCATCACAAAAATAAAATGAAATGAATAATATAAAAATTACAATAACAATGAAAAAGAAAATAACCTTGCATATATTTGCAGGCATGTATTTAGAATGGTAGTGCAGGTTTGAATTGAGGGTTTTAGTTAATATATGAGGGTTATGGGTAAATAACCTACAACCACGACTCCACCACTATGTGGTGTTAAATAAAATAAAATTTAAAGCCCTCACTTTTGTGGATTTTAAACAAAAATTTTGTGCAATGTAACATATTTATTTGATAAAAAGAATAGTGAAGACCCAGATAAGGCTGCAGGTCTTCTAATGGTATGAACACTGAAGAGTATATGTGTAATATGATTGTTGGAATTTCAAATCTATGCGCACCATTAGAATTACATAAATAAGTACAAAAAAATATCTCTATTTATTTTACACTTAAAAGAAAGAAAATGCATTTCTATTAAACTACAGATTTGTTCTGTCGAGATTGATATATAGGATTACCTACCAAAAGAAAATTGTGTGTGGTCGTACTAAAACTTGAAACTCGATATAGATTCAGACACGGCTTGAATTGTGATGAAAATGGTAAATTTTCTACAAGAAAATACATTTTGTGTGTTTTTTCTTGTGGACCTACAAATAGGCAACATGGATGGATTTAGATGTCAGATGAGGGATGAGTTAAAAACATAGTAGCTTAGTCCTTCAGAATTTTAAAAAAAAAAAGAAAAAAAAAGAATAAACCTCAAAGAAGCGTGGAAATAGCCAGAATCAATCCATTTCCCTCAATGAGGTATTTGTGGTGTGATATTAGTCTAGGCGCTGATCCAAATCACCCTCAAATATTTCTTACCGTTGACACCATTCCCTCAAACTTGCAAAATGAGAGACAAAGTATGAAGCATGCAATTTAGGGCTTCCTTCTGGATGGCACATGCCCTATTATTTGGTACAACCTTTTCTTCTTAATAATTGCACCTTAAGAAGATTTAAAATGGACCCCAACATCTGTATTAAATAAATTGTATATTATGTATTAAGTGGATTGTATATTGTCAATCATAATTAGCAGGCGTAAGTGAATAAAATAGTGTGGTAATAATAATATTAGTGGCATAATTTACCTTTGGATTGCTACGTAACAAGATATATGGGTTCATTATAAGATATTGGAGTTAAAGGTTACACTATAATAGTAAAATCATAATAGTACAATTATTGATACAACTATTATTTATATAATATTGGTATAAATGTAGTGTAATCATGAGACTAAGTTAATGTTAATGGAGATATAAGGATTAACATAACTACTAGTCACATTAATATTAATATTGATATAAGGGTTAATATAATTTCTATTAGATAGATATTATTGTTGGTACACATGATATTATTAATACATACTATTGGAATATATAGGAAACATCGCTTTATGATGAATATCTAAATAATAGTTTAAAAGATGAAGGAGAATGATGAGAACAAATAATATTTATATTAAGTAATTTAATTTTCATTAATATAATTATCATTAATAATAAAGTTATAATCACTATGTCTATCATAAATGCAAGAGCTAGCATATAGAGTAGTCATAACAAAATTTTCATCTTGGGAGGTAAATGATGGGCAAAGTGTAAAGTTTTGGGCAGACTCATGGAATGGAAAACCTCCACTGGCAGAAAAACAAGAGTTTCAAGAAGTTAGGAAAACTCTATCTGAAGCTTGGGGTGTAAATTTTCTAGATTATGTGTATTCATCGGACCCTCTTATTGGGAAAGTAGTGTGGAAAAAACCCCCAAGTAGCCTCATTACTCCACAACAGTTTGATCTTTTTTGTAACATCATGAAGGAAAGAATAGTGTATTTATCTGCAAAGCCAAATAAAATAATTTGGGCAGCCTCAAAACTTGGAACATATTTTGTGAAGGAAGGATATGCACTTTTGAGTCAATCAAAACATTCCTCACAACCCCAATGAGAATTTACCTTTTGTTGGAATAACAAAGTATTACCTAAAGCAAGTAGTTTTGTGTGGCTTGCCATATAGAAAATAATCCTTACAAGTGATCGTCTGGTCAAATTGAAAATTGTAGATCCTTTCAAGTGCCCATTATGTGAACAAGAGTTTGAAATAGCAGATCATTTGCTTCTTCAATGTAATTTTTCCAATTAGTGTTGGTTCTTTATTAAGAACAAGTTATATCTCCATATTCCTCTCCCAAATACAATTTGGGATCTATTTCAGAATTGGAACTTAAGTTATATTTTACAAAAAGCATGGGAAATGATAGATAAATTTAATGCCTCCATAATCACCCACACTTATAGGGAAGGCAATAGGATAACATAATTTCTTGCAAAATTAGGATGTGAGGACAAGGAGATAAAGGTATTGTAGGAAAAAAGTCAGTTAAGGGCATTTCCTCAGTTAATTGCTCTAATCAATCAAGAAGCAAACAAAAATCATTCAAATGAATGAGATAAACTTGCTTCATATTATTGGCGCCAAGTAAGCCTTCACTGCCGATGACATATGGAGTGACCACCACCATGGTCAATACATGGTAAGTCAGCAAAGCAATGAGCTGGAATTAAATTATATGCCTTGAGGTCATTCGAAGTAATGATGATTTAAAAGTCATATGGTTACTCTTATCAACCTTCAAGGACACCTTGCATCAACTACAAAGGACTATTGCTTATCACCTGATGATGTTAGATTTTGTCCAATTATTCTAGTTCAGTTGCATCACTCCATACAAGTTAGTTTCCAAATATATTTTATATTCACAAGGTACCTTTTAATCATGTTATGAAGTGTGAAGCCAACCATCATATTTCTCAACTTCCATTTAACACAAGCCAACAATTAAAAGATATAAAGAAGAGTTAAATGTGCAGTCCTTACATTTCCTTTCTATCCCTTACATTCCCTTTCATCATGATTTTTCTTTTGTTATAGGAAAAAACGTATATTAAAAAGGCTTCAAAGGAAATCATTTGTACATTTCAAGTTACTAACAAAAGGGTTGCTAAAAGAAAAGTAATTTGCAGAATCTTAGAGCAGGTAATCTGCCATTCAAGCTATAGTTACATGGTGCTTCGTTCTTGGAATCTTAGGGTTTCATTTCTAGTTAGGCCATGGGAGAGACCGATAGAAGAATATATCACTCGAGATGCTTTGAAAATGATATTCAAGATAGACAGCGAAAGGGTTGAGGATTGCATTCGTAAAATTTTAGGGCTTGAGGTTACCAACCCATGTGCACATCACATTATCTTCCCTTCCTAGGTGATTTCTATTATTTTGTCCAATACACTGGATTTAATCCAGTCTTTGAATGAATAGGAGGAATTAGCTAGGAAGTTTATCAATTTCCATTACCTGCTAGACAATGTCATTCTCTATGCTATGCAACAATACGATTTCTTCATTGGGGAAGGGTTTATTGGAGGTTTGTTACCAAGGGCTTTTGTGCAAAGATGAAAGTGATTTGAATAGATTTTTAATGCCATTAGACTTGCTTTACAATTCAACAATGATAACATCCTACTGTGTGCCTTGAGGAAAAATCAAAGTTTTATCTGTTCTGTAATGGAGCTGGAAATCAAGAAAAAATATTATGCTTTGGCATTTCTTCGTGCGTATGTTTCACCTCCTCCAAATAATAGATTGCATCTGGACTTGCAACTTAGAGTTAATTCACTTGCTCGTGGTCCGATGCATGCTCAAAATTCTCCTAATCAGTCTGCTAGCAAAGTTTAGGCGAATACAACTATGATTAATTTAAGGTTGACTTCTCACTTGCAATTCCACAGAGCTCTTGTTCGAAGTAGAAGGGTTTTTGAGAGAGGTCTTTAGTTGGCAGAGGGTTTAGATTTGTAGGATGAAAATTCAGTTAATGGTGAGTCAATGAAAATGTAAAAGCTGTATTTTGTGGGTTTTTGTTTTAAATTAGCTGGGTAGTTTTTGTATATTACAAAGGGTCTAAAAATGTTATACGAAATTTAGTATGGGTTTTAATAGTATAGTTTTTTGGGAAAGTGTTTGGGATCTGGCTGCTAAATTTTGAACTATCAACACATTTTCTATAAGCTACGAAATTGAATAAATTTGTAATTTTAAAGTTTGGGCTATGACTGGAGGTTTTCTTATTGGTTCTTTCTTGCCAGTATGCCCTTTAGAACTGGTTTTTGTAATATCCTATTTATATATATTATAAAATTATAGTGGCTTGCCACTTTCACTTTATATTTATATGTGTGTATTAGGGATATTACCTTAATTAAGTGTTATTAAATTAAAGTTGATTTATTATTAATAAGAAAAGGAAATGCTAGCATTCAAGATATATGGTAATACTAATAGAAGTGTTAATATTTATACCATTGATGATATGGGTCATTACAAGGTTACTTCCTCTTATATGGAGAATATTATGAATATTGATAGCTCCATTTCTAATTGTAGGTAGAGATAGTAGTATTAATCTTAAGGGAGAGATTATTATTTAAGATAATATTAACGTTAGTATTAAATGATAGAAGAAGTGTAAAATCATTATGTAGAAACGTTAAGCACAAATGTGTGGGTGATAATTTACTCAGGAAAAAAAAAATTGTTGGGTTTTCTAGAGTAAAATTATGGGCATGATAACTGGTTCAATAGATTTTACATTGGGACCCTTTCCTTTGCTAGATTATGCCTGCATCTGGCTAGAAAAACCCATAATCACTGAAGTGCCAAGAACAATTAATCATTATAACATAATTGCATCATTAATTTTACCATTAGAGCACATATTGCAACATATAATCAACTTTAAATCATCATTAAAATCATCAAAACCAAGTTACAACCTTTAAAATCAAGCATTAAGCATACTTTGGGTTTTTGACAAGTTCGTTGATTTTGGCCCTGAACAAATTTTTCAGGGAATCCAGCCCTTCACGGGTTCCGCGAAAGGAGAAACTCTCGGGCATTCCACAAGCAAGCGAATTCCGTAAAGAGAGAAAAGTTTAGTCAAATTTCAATTGCAAGACACCTTTAAGATCATGAAAGTCACCTTGCATCTTTCCAAAGATCAAATTTTAACATACATAGTGCATTTTGCAACCTCAGGGAATTTAAGCTCAAATGGATTTTTAGAAATATAGGGCATCATAGATTTTGTGAAAGGATGGGAGCTTGGGATTTCCTCACCTCGACGGATTCTGCGAAAGGAGGAAAAAAACTAAGTTACTCTTCATAGACACCTTAATAATTTCAAATTCAACCCATTACTCCCCTAGTCTGCACATAGATCCACATCAATGAATGTGAATGTCAATACTTCAAGGAATCCTCCTGTGGACAGAATCCGTGAGAGCCAAAGAACTCGAGAAATCCAAAACCAAGTGAATTCCACGAATACACAATATTGGGTTTTCTATGGTCTAAAGGATTACGCGAAGGATTAGGGTTCGGGTTTTTTGCTTGAAGTGGATTTAGCGAAGGACAAGTTTCTACAACGCTAAAGATTCCATGAACACATTACGAACTTCTAACTTCATAAAATCCATTAGATTGGAATCCTTCCACTCACAAGATAAGACTCAATTTGAATTTTAATAATGAGACCTACAATTCGGATCAAATTCAAATCGAAGCTCTACCAAGTCATTGATAAATCATTCAGCATTACAAACACAACTTTCAAAATTACAAACTAGGGTTTATACACATCAATATTTAAAACTCATAGAGACACAAGAAATTGATCACTTTGATTCAAATGCATACCCTAATTCATTCCATATAAACACAAATGTGTTGCTAAAGGGAAAAATCTGAAACCCTAACTCACTGCAATATACATACGGATG
>VDFB02290027.1:0-36802 GCA_007258455.2 Sequoia sempervirens
TGTTTAGAATTAGATTAGTTCTGTGAATGATGTTCATGATTTCATATTTGGAATGTTTGTAGCAATCTCTGGTCTATACTCCCAATAACTATTTGATTGTAGTAGGCGAGTGAAGTCAACCTGGACCATACATTTATTTGTGCCTAGTCTGACAGGATGAATATATATGATTTGAAAATCTATATACCTTAGAAGATTGCACCATTCTTGTGATATTGCATTATGGGTTAAGCAAGAATTGGTTATTTGAAATTGGTCCATTCCAGATATCTGTCATTTGCATTGTTCATCCTAGAGGTAGTTTAGATTTTACTATATCTTTGCACCCTCATCTTTTTCCATTTCTTTATCATTTGGTTAGATTTAGGATTTAAGATCATTATATTGCAAGATCTCGAGCAAATTGGAAAGATATACCAAGCAGGTAAGGTCCGACAGATTACTAACATTTTCACATATTATCCGGGAGTTGTTTATGCATTGGCATGACCTAACACCTAAGATACCTTGGGGTGATTTTAGTAATTTATTGTTGAAGATAACCTTTCAAGAGAGAGAGGATATTGTATTACACCTAAGTTGTTCTTGCAAGAAAACACCATCAACATGTGTTTGTCTTAAACTAGATAACTCCCTAAAATATTCTTCTTCATGATTGAGCTCAAATCTATCTATCGACTTTTGACTAAAATCATCAAAAGTATTTACCTGACTATGACATTAAGTAGTCATACCATGATACTACCAATCATATGCAACACCTTCAAGATGTAGAGTGGAAAATTGTATGCCACTTTCTCTTTCATGGGACTAAGAGTGAAATAAGTTTGCAACTTTTGAGGCCAGGTTCTAGTTGATTTTTTTTCTCTTTCATCAAAAGTAAGGGATGAAAGCTTGTTGATTTTTCTCTTGAGGTATCTTCCACTAGAATTTGCATGTGGTCTATGACCTTTGATGGCCATCATGTTTTGCATTTGTGAGACATAGTCATTGAAGGGAATAACATTCTTGAAACCTTCATCTTGATTTTAATAGGTCACTTTGATGGCTACTAACTCTCTTTCCCATTCTTCTATAGGATTGGGACGAGGGTTAGGTGTTGTAGGATCACCTTCAAGTAGGAAAATTGATTTAGTAGTTTATGAAATACTGGGCTATTATTCTAAGGTGATTTTTTTTCCTTTGGTGATGCCAGAATTTGGATCCCTTTTTCCAACAATATCATTACCTCCCTTGTCTCAGTAAGACTATCTGTAGTTAATATTTGACTCCTCTTAAGATCCTATAAGAAATTTTTATTCCTTTCTTCTTCTTCAACCATCTTACTATTAAGAATTTTAACTCTACCTTTTTTTGGATGAGGGTTTGAGGTAAGCTATTTATTCTTTTCCCACTCCAAGTATCTTTTTTCCCTATCACTTGCCTACATAAAAAAATGTTTAAACCCTCAAGATATAAAGATCTTAGCTCTAATACCATTGTAATGTCCTTTGCAAGAAAATTATATTAGATTGTATGAAATAAATATTCTCCCACTGAGATATTATAATTAACAACAAACAATGAAATATTCTTCCCTGACTTATGCAAAATGACTCAACAAAGAGGGAAAATTATATTATATGATGTAAAACTAAATCATATAGGGTATCATAATCTATTGATAATAGTAAGCAACACCAACAACAAAATACTTATGAAAACTCCAATATTTCATTACCCAAAAAACATCAAATTGATGAAAAACATAACACAAACTTATTCTAAAAACTCAATAATTAAGAGCAACATTATTACATCAAGATATGATTCAATAAATGGAATTTTTTACTTACAAGAAGATCACAAAAATTTGGAAACACAATCACACCTCTATATTATGAACTCCTACAACTAAAGGAAAAAGAACTAAGTTAAAATCTTTGTAGCACTATCAGACCCTGAGCGAATCTACACCCGAAGACTATCAAGTCAACTGCCTTCAAGCCTCAAAATCATTGGTTTAGTAGCCTTGGATTTCTTCCTTCCTTGGTTTACCAGCCTCAAAAGAAATATCAAAACCTATGAAAAAAAACGTGCATAAAATGAATGAAAACACAAGAAATTAACTTGAACCTATTTTGGAAGCATCTTGGGTGCCTAAAATCCATGCCCCATAAAGAGAATCTTGAATGCATTTTTAATAAATCCCACATGTGAAGCATCAAGAACCATTTGCCAAGTGTCCATTAAGCACGTCCACCCACTCAACTAGAAATATGCCCAAAACATGCACCCATTAAATGCTATACCCAACTTGGACCATCAATTTGTATTAAATATTTTATTCATTTACTTCCCAAAATATCTCATTTTACCTAAATCCAAAAATTTATTTTCCTATTTAATTTTCCAAACTCAATTTCTAATTCCAAGAAACTGGGAAGGGCTATTTTAGAACAAGGGACATGATGTGGTCCCATGCACACCTTCCATCTAGAAGTGGCCTTACCCTTCATGAAGAGTATAGATAAAATAAACCAAAAAATTTTATGCCATCTGAGTGTTAGTGTTGTGCCTTACATAACCGAATTAACCATAAAAATTTAGACAATCCTCTAGATAAGTATCACCAATTAGATTGAATTATGAAATCTAGAACACTATGAACTGATTAAATGCAACCAGAGAATTTTGCATCACTTTGGTGAAAGTATTTAAAATAAAAGATACTTTCATAGGAAATGTAGTCGTGTGTTCACACACCTCTAACTTGACTTGGAAATGACATTCATCCTACTATTTATCACACATTTAACTCATTTTATTGATCATCTAATTTATCATAAGACCAAACATGTACTCTTTTTCATTGTTGGTAAATGGCTAAAGTTATTGAATTATACTTCTAAAAATGAACTTCCACTTTGCGTACTCATAATTCATAGATCACGGCTACTACCACATGTTCATTTGTCCTTACAATTAATTCAAGAGTGTAATACTCTCTAAATTTCATAGTATTGTTATCTAATTTCTCTACTTGCTCAATTAGGTTGAGCTTTGTGTTTAGAAATTAGGAAAAGATACATTTAAATCATTCCTACATTACATTCAGATGCATAAATGAAATAATCTAGAAAATATTACAATTACAAATTACTACATTCATACATATGCATGTAATAGAAGAAAGATTCAAAATCTTTTTTGAACAAAAAAGGTAATCTTTATTGAATGTATAAGTGTGCATTATCTCACACAAGCCATGAGATTGACTTAGCTTATTAAATAAAAACAAAGAAAATAATATATATGAATAAGTAAAAGTAATGTGCATGTAAGGAAGGAGACCAGTCATTTCCTGAGAATGACTAGTTCTTGTTGTGTCATCTTGTCCTATTGTTGCTTCGTACTGCTTGTGTCCTCACTCCATATTGCTCATAGTTCCTGCATTTGAAAAAAGCAATGATATTAGAGCAATGCTCTAAGCAATGAAAATTTCCCAACCTTACATTAACAAGCACCTATACACATATATACTGATCTTCAAAATGCATTAAAAAAGTAGACATACTTTAGATGTCTTGGAGAACCATCAAAGTCATCAAACACACCTAAAACATGCCATATTATCTCTAACTTGTTTGCTTCATGTGCAGATATAGGAAAAGTGACGTTGCTGATTTTTTTCATTAAGTTATAGCATGTGGGTTAAAACGTGGCTCTCACAAGGGTTGAGCCCAACATGCTAAGTTATCAAATAATGAGCTCATTTGAGCTTATTTAAGAGGGAAATGCAATCTTAAAAGGCATCATGTCAACGTGATCATGGAATGATAGTGAACAAGCATACATATTAAGTTCACAAATTATTTCTTCAAGGAAAAGCTACAAAGGCTAAATGGAATCATATTATGTCAGCCTCATATGCATTAATGAAATCACATTTTGACAATGTATTCAAGCATCAAGTAATGAAAAGCGGCCATCAAAGAGTATGCATAAAATGTTTTTTCTAATCAATACATGGCTGAAGGTGACCTTTATATAATCAGCAATGCTCAAGGAGGATAATATATGTGTTTGTTTATCTTTCACTGTAAAGGAACACAACCAAATACAATGACAGTGCTATAGCAGCCATAGGCTCATGACATATGCATAAAGTCATGAAAATCAAGCTAACAGTCCAATGATAATAATAGTATTATTCAAAAAGCAGAAATTTTCAAAACCATAGAGCTTAACAATCCATGAGGGAATTTGTCAAGACTAGGGTACAGTGAGTGTCTTTTTCTCTACATATAGGAATTGATACACAAGATAGCATGATCATAAAAAGGAAGCCCCTTTATCACATGGTCACATATTCCAATTCACCAAACAAAGTATTGGAATATGAAGCTTTCAAAATTAAACAGAGGTCATGAAGGCGCTTGGAGTGAGTAGGCATATATCATTTCATAGTCAAGGGATAGTTTTCAATCAACAAGAAGGAATGTTCCATAACAATCCTATAAAGTGAAACAAAGGAACAATACAATCATATCTTCTTTTGGTATATATTGCAAGGCTCAAATATCTGGAAGGTAAAATGTCATATGAAATATAAGGGGAATTCAAGAGAACTTATAAACTAGATTAAAAAGATACTCATTTTGGAATGCATGAGTCACCATGAAATCAGAGATATTTTTGAGATAATAGATCTACTCATAAATCATGGCTAAGCAATCTTAGTCCAACAATTTAAGTGGATAGTCATTAAAAATGATGCAAAGATGCAAGGATAATGATAGTCATAAGGATATTGACCTATGTAAGAGGAAATGAGTATAGGTAAGAGAACTTAAGAAAGTTTCTTGAGAATGGATTAAGGAGTGAGATCTTCAATTCACGGCCATGACCATACATAGAAAAGGGAAAGGTAATGCAGAGCCTAGAAATGATAAAAACCTTGAATATATCTACAAAGTGATAGGAGGCCATGATAAAATGTAGAGAGGATTCAAGGCTGCAACCTCAGAACTTTTAGAGAGAGATTTGATTTGTTTCCATCAAAAAATACACTAAATCCTTCATGAAAACTAGAAAATAACTACAAGAATTGAAATACAAAAGTTGAATGTTACTCAATAAGCTCGTGGCCATTATATGAAAACCCTAAATTTAAAGAATGCATAGGTTATAGGAGCTCAAAATGAGTTATTATCTCTAGAAATCAGACCAAGAAAATGCTACAGTGAAACCCTCGAAAGAGAATAATATAGAATAAGAGTAAAGTTTTGAGCACCTAGATGAGTAATGGAATTTTTTTTTCAAAGTCATCCAAGCAAGAAAAATACTCAACAAAATTCATAAATCCATGAATCGTTGTGGCCAAAACTCTACAGATATTTGAGTTTCCGTTGGTGGCCAATAAATAAAATACAATCAATGAAATACTTTTAAAGGGGCTTACTTTGAAGTTTTGGCAAGAGATCTGTTGATTTTGTCACTCTGATACTTTACAATCCACCATGGTCGAGCTTCTCATATCCCTGATGGCAGCACCCTCAAGTAGTTTCTCCAGAAGCTTCATATAACAAATGAAATGAATATTTTATTTTTCTTTGTTTAGGGTTTCTAAACCCTAAGTTGAGTGCTAATAAGACAAACATTTTATGCCTTTCATTTTATTTATGCATGAAAACTAATGTATCCATGTAATATTCATTCTTAGTAAACTTGTATGTTCACTTGCATATGCTAAGTAATGAATGATTTATGGAGCTTGCATTGTCTTTTAAGACATTGACCAAGTCTTACTTTGCATATATTGGAATTGAAATGTAAAACATTTATTTAAGTGAACTTATAAATCACTTTAATATTTTTTATGTAATTTCAAGATGGGATACATTGGTTCTTCAAGTTTGAGTCAAAAGGAGGGGTTTTGACCGAATGCATGGAGGTGGAGGTCTTTTATATTTGCATTTTTACATTGTAAATGCTTTAATTTTAAATGATGATTTATAAATCATTTAATTTAAAGTCATTATCCTTCAAATGTAAAAAAAAATAGGAGCATGTGTTTATGTGACCAAGTCATGAGTGGATGGGAGATATATTTGTATTTATGACTTGGAGAGAATATTGGGAGGTTGATATCAATTTGCAAACATGTGGAGGGTATTTTGGAGGCTTTAATTACTTTTGAGAGCTTTTGGAGGGAAATTTGAAGTGTCATCATGTTGGACCAATTCAAACTTGACTTGTTCACCCATTTGGAGTTCTTTTGGATGAGATCTAGAGGCTAGATATGTGGGCATTTTGTTGCATCCGACCCAAGGAAGTTTCTAGCTCCTTTTTTAGTGCAATTGTTTGGAGATGAAGCATATAATCACTTTTGTAACTCTTTTTAGAGTTAGTTTTTATTATGCAGATTAGAGACACAATGAATTTCACAGTCCTTTGGCACAATTTTTTTGCATCTTTTGTAACTCTTGGAGGTATTGAATACAATTTACCTTACTCATTTCTAGAATTGATTCTTCACCATCTTGTTCTTACAGTTTGGTGTATGCTTTGTGATTGATCAAACTATCTTGTAAATGTACTTAGTTTCATTATAGTTTTGTCTCATGCCTTGTACCTTTTTTGTAATTAGCATGCTCATTCAGGTTACTGATTGTGTTAGTTAAGCACAACCACTTGCTTATTGTGAGCTTTTTCCTCCTGTTGCAAGTCAAAGTATTTGATCTTTTAGTAAAACAATTATGTATGAACATTGTTGTAACAAGTTGTGTAAACTAAATTTCTATCTAATTGGAACTAAGTGTAGAGTTCTAAGTTTCATTATCTCCCATTAGGTTTGGTGTATCACTTTATTTTATGATTTTCAATTTTATTCATTTGCAGCAATCCTTCTCCCTTTTCCTTAAAATCATTAGATTAGGTGATACCAAAAGGAAGTTGGCCTTCTCCGGAGGTTGACCTCTATTTATAAGCAGCCCACAACTTTAGATGTCTTCCCATGTTACACTAAAATATTGAATTTCATATTCAATAGGGTGCAATTTTAGTAGTTAATAGTTTTGGCACACCTAGTGGGATAGAGAACTGATTTTTAGTCTGTTTGTACTACATAGTGTTGTTGTTTGGTGTGTTCAGCAGTACTTTCTGTCTTTGGAGGAAAATCTTTAACATACCCGGTGACTCCATACCCAAAGTAACTATTTTAAGTAGTCTAAGTGTCGATTTCATGGTAATATGCCTTACCATTCACCATTTCATGAAAGTGCTATCTATAAACCTTTTTATCAACCATATTATACAGAACAACCTACTACTTTTATTTCAAATGATCCTGTAATAGTAGATTCCCAACATTTTCATCATGTCTCCCACCCTCCCACTCCTTCTCAACCTTTGTATCAGCTAATATATGATCAAGATCAATCTTGAGAGGAGGTTTTTAATGCTAATCAACATGACTATTCACATAACCAACCTCAAGAACACCCTTATCAGAGTGTGTTGGTTTTGGTCAAGCAGTTTGACCATATGTTGTGGGATCTGAGCCAAAATCTTAACTATATGAATATTAATGATATTAGCAAGGTGTTCTCACACATGAATAGAATGTTCGTTAATGTCAAGAATCAAAAAAAGACCATTATGCAGCAACAAGAAGTGGTTGAACAAGCCTATCTTTATGATTACGAATTGAAGATGCAGAGGATGTAGTTTGAAGGTCTTGAAGCAGAAATAGTTGCTAAGGAAAGGAAAATGAAGTCGTTGTTTGCTTGGGTGTAGAGTAGTAAAGCTTACTCAAATTATTAACACCAACTAATGGAGGAGTTTTGAAAGGGAATGCAATCTTGGGTTTGAATTCTACAATTCTACAAAAGCATATATATATGTATATTCTAATGAGAGTTAGACAATTACATCACATTCATAGATTATCAATAATCCAAACAAATTAGGATTTTGGGAGAAGGGACATGATGGGTCCGCCTAAACCCATTTCCATACCAATCCTAAGAGGATGTATACCACAACCCTCCCCCTTGGTGGTTTGTATCTACTTTCCTCATCAATGTATCAACCCCTTGAAGATACTTGCCATCTTGTGGAATTGAGTGGAGGTCATAATTGGTTTACTCAGCTCTCTAGGTAAATGCCCTCTAGTCGTAGGAGCCATTACGTACAACTCTAGGATGGCTTGCTCACTAAATTTACATACCTACTCCACCCGAGGCCCTTCCCACAGGGTGGATTTTAGTCAGTCAAGTATATTTCTAATTCTAGCATAGGAAATTATACATTAATTATTCTTATTATCTTAGAAACCATATGCATACATGTGTAAACAATAATTGGTAGAAAATACACCTAGATATTATATATATGATAACAACAATGTGCTCTAATGTATCAAACTGATTCCTCTTTTCTTCCCTTGGGTATGTGCAGGATCATCATGGAAAAAATAGGCCCTTATGTGGCAAAAAAATTAGAAAAATAAGAGTTAGGAAACTTGACGTAAAAATTTGAATAAGTTATCTATATTATTTCAAAAATATGTAAGAATAGAATCTGTAGGAAATTTAATATAGTTTCTAAACTACTAGGTATATTTAAAACTAAAAAGGAATAGAATATGTAGCAAATTTAATGTAGTTCCTAAACTACTAGGTATATTTTAAAAACTAAAAAAAATCTATTTGGTGAAAATTTGAAATTTCAATGCAATAGTAAATTTAAATTGAAACAATGAAATGGAATGTCTGTCAGGCTGTCCTTCTGAATGATAGTATTATTTTTATAAGATTTTAGATATAAGTAGAGGATCATGTCGATGTGATGCATATTATTTTGTAATTTTTTCCATATATGTCTATTAATTATGGTACTATTACAAATTTTAGATATAAAAATCATTATAATACGACCACCTTGCTTGGTCAAAACTTTATGAAATTCATTTTTCTTTTTTTTTAATCCTATATTATGTAGACCATGAATGTGACCCATTTTAGATTCAAAATGTGATACAGGTTTGAAAGCTATGATGTTTTCAATGGAGTCTATCAATTGGGACTTTAGTTGTAATTCAAATAGAAAATGAATAATAATTATTTATTAAATTCAAAGTAAAGCATAATTTATATTGGTGGAAAGTTGAGAATCTCCTTTAAAAACCCTTTTTGTTTCATCAATTTTGGGTAAAAAAAGTTGTCAGCCACATGGGCCATCATATCACTTACATATCGACACTTTTTGGCCCATCATGATCCTGCACATACCCCCTTGTTTGTATGTTTTATCTCTAATTTATGATGTCTTTGAATCAATTTGATATCCTTAATATAACTTTTGATGTGAGAAGTTGTGTCCATTCAAATTGTGATGTCTTTGCTAACTAATCTT
Organism: Sequoia sempervirens; assembly: GCA_007258455.2. Classification (NCBI taxonomy): domain Eukaryota; kingdom Viridiplantae; phylum Streptophyta; class Pinopsida; order Cupressales; family Cupressaceae; genus Sequoia; species Sequoia sempervirens. The sequence goes on from VDFB02290027.1 coordinate 9,400, forward strand.
CTAATGTTGCCATTGTGCCATTTTTCATTCTAGATTTTATTCTTAAACACTTAACACCCTAATCGATGGCCATAACCAAATGATGCTTTCTCATGAGGAATCATGGCCCTTTGTACTAGCACTAAGGATACCTGATAAGCTCCTTTGCACTGCAACTAATACAATCTTGGATAGGATGAAGGGTGTTGAGTGTGCATAGGTGTCTAACAATGTTTCTGAGTTGAATGCTTCCAGATCTGCCTTGAAAGTCCCAATCTTGTCTCATTCGAATTCCCCTTATATATCCCATCAACATGCAAAATACATGGTTTATGGTTGTAATAGCATTAAGCCACTGTTTCCAATAGTTACCATGAACCTATCGAAGATTCATTTTGTTATTCTTGTTTGGAATGGACAGAAGAAAGTAATTTAATATTAAATTATTTAGTTTGTTCATTACACAGGCAGGTCATGACATGGTTAGAAAAGGGTAAAGGTTTACTGCATTTAAAAGGAAGTCAGCCAACATATATGGTCGTCCTCTTAAAAAAAATATTTGTTATTATTTATTATTTTATTTATCTTCTTTGTCCAATGTTGGAATCTATGGGGGCATGACATGGAATTCATCTGAAATACTTTGCATCCAAGTTCCTTGCCTTCAAAGGATTTATGTGATGCAAAATAGACTTAAAGTTTTTCTTTTTCATGATGAGGCATGCATTTTAGTTGTCAAGTGGTTAGATGAAGGTAATAAAATTCCATAGTTCTAAATGAAATTCACACAAATGAAATAAGCATTAATGGTCTAGAGCTACTTACTACTAATTTTGAAAGATGCTTCTAATTACTTCTATTAAGAGATAATTAGAAGCATGGGCTTAACAAATCTTCAATCTATTCAGTATAATGAGTTTCTCTAGATATATGCCATTATATCATTTTGAAATGGTGAGCAGTTGGTACTCCAATTAATAAGTATATTCAATAATTATGTGTGCAAGCTGTAAAATGCAGCTTTAGAACTTCATAACTGCTTGAATATCAATTTCATTTTTTCCTAGATGTTGCTGCTCAACAACATTGTATTGGCAATCCTTGCAATTTGCAAATACAAAAATAAATGAACAAGAAAAGAAAAAATCACAAAATAGCCATGGGAGGAAATCCTAAGCAGATTCTTAACAATAGTCAAGAGGTACAATTCAGTGTTACCTAAGCAATGGCATGATTGTTATTGGTTTGAAAATTTCCAACTAATTATTCTTAATAGTATTCAATGCAAGAAAAATTGTGATCATGCCATGGTCCATTAGGTAAAGAACAAAGGATTAAACTTTAGAATAAAGACTCAACAAGAATCAATTAAGAGCTTTAATCAAAGGTAGTCTTGGAGGAAACAAAGCATTTGACATCTCGAGAAAGAAAAAGATAATCAAAGGAAATTAGCTTAGAGATAGAGCAACCCATAGGCAACATCTTTAAGGTTTAATTATTTTGATTATTTATTTTGAGTTCACGAGGTTCATATTTAAAAGGCTAACCCATGACTATTTAGGATACAGAGGAATTCTCTAGTGGGAAGCATGCACATGTTGTGGAAGGCAAGGCAAGCCCAACAACGTGTGAATTACCAGTAATTGTAATAGGATTCACCCTAGTCTTGTTCACCCTAAAAAGCCCAATAGTCTCACTGTCACTCTCACATGTCCATACCTAGCAAGAGGGATTTCCCTACTGAACTCGGTGTCCTATTGGGCGCTCCTAAGATGGGATATTAGCTGGTCCACATTTTCTAAAGTCACAAGTTCAAGATAAATATAAACTATGGTATTTGGTTTGAAAAAGAAAACACATAAGTTATTGATCTTGTAATTTTCCAAGGAGACCCAAAAAGTTGAAATTAAAAAAAACTATACAGTGGTATCTAAATACATGTTATTATGTCTAACTGTGAAAATAAAAAATCCTTAAACACCAATGTTGCCCATTGGTAGCTAAATCTTCTTGGAAACTGGGTCAGGTGGACCTTGTCGAGCACTTTAGATATTGTTTGTCTTTGAAATGTTTAATTTGACATAAAAATTATTCTCCAGTGAAAAATGCCTGAACTTGAGGTATCGATAATGTAAGGCACAATCGTAGTTCCTGTTTTTAAGGAGAAAGGTTCTCATTTAATGAAGTTTGTAATTTGCAAAATACATAATTTACAAATACCAGCTAACAAAGTTCATTAGTTAGTCATAGTACTATTGGTGTTGTAGATATTTAGCATTACTCAAAATTTACAAGAAAACATTTTGGAGTCCAAAATTGAAAACCATCTAGACTGGAATCCAATCTTCAAGAATTGGGCTTCTTCGTTACTAAAAAATATTAAAAAATTCTAATTATTTAAATTTCAAGGGGCTTTGAAGTATTGGAATTCTAAAACCTATATTTTCTATAAGCTAGCAAAATAAAACTGGTAAATTCCCAGAGACAAAGAGTTCAAATATATTTTCTTAAGGAACATATAATTGATGTTAGTTTTATGATTAGATTATTAAGGCAGAAATTAAAAAATTAGACACAATAACACAACATATACCCTGGGAAAACCTTCCACTTGAGGGAGGAAAAACCAGCAACAAGTATCTCTCTTATATATATAAACAATGGCAACAAATCTCTTTACAATGAGGCCACACTTCAAGGCCTATATTCTGCACCAACTCAAGATGCAATCACAAACACTAATTTGCACTTCTTTGATCTTCAAATCTTCCCTTGAAGAATTCACAATTTTTTCTCTTGAAGAATTCACACTTGTATGAAGGAAAGACTCAGACTTGCTTTATGATTAAATGGAGTGAAATGACCTTCTATATATACATATTGATAGAGAGGTCACACCTCTTCAAGAGCTAAGTCGGCCACCAAGAGAAAATATAATTACAAATAATAAATGCTAATTAAAAGGAAGGTTGGCCCAAATTAAAATTACATTGTTGCCATGTGAAGTGCCCCTTCACATTAATTATCACAAATAAATTAATAGCTGATGGGCTATATGAATTTATGTCTTCACTCATGGTTGGAAGGATGAGATTGAAGCTACTATAACATCAACACTCTGTCTCAACTAGGGAGAAATACTTCCAGTTGCATAAGACATATCACCTCATCATGATGTCAACCACAATGGCTACTCCCATATGTGGAAAGAAGAGATATCACCTCACTGTGATATCAACCATCATGGCTACTCCCATGGATGGTAAAAGTGTACAAGTGCTCATCACTCAACGTGATATCGTCACCTCATCATGAGATTCACCATGGCTACTCCCAGAGGGTGAAAAAGCACAAGTACAAGAAAATCATCATGGACTTTCTCACGTGATGTTGTCATGGAGTCACACATGACATCTACCATGGCTCTCCTAGAGGGTGGAAACAAGGGCTTTCACCTCAAATCTCTCTCAAAGAGAAATGTATTAAAGAGGACCACTGATACTGAGACTCCTTCTCAGCTAGGGCTTCATTCTCCACCATACCTAGCTTGTCTCGAAAGTACACAAACTTTATCCTGGAGAGAGGCTTGGTGAGAATGTCTTTCATCTGCTCATCAGTGCTAATATACCTCAACTGGATCACTTTCCTCAATACCATATCTCAGATATAGTGGTATTTTATCTCAACATGTTTAGTTCTATCATGAAACACATGATTGACAGAAAGCTTCACACAACTTTGATTATCACAATGAATGACAGTTGGCTCCATTGATTATCTAAACAATCCTGCAAGGAGCTTCCGAAGCCACACTGCTTCTTGGGCTACCACACAAACTACAATTTACTCAACCTCTATTGTAATCAATGCCACAGAATACTGCTTCCTACTACACTAGGATATCATCATAGACCCCAAACTAAAGAAACATCCAGAGGTGCTCTTCCAATTAGTAACACACCCTGCCCAATCAAAATTAGTATATCCATGTAGCTTCAAGTCCACACCAGAAGAATACCTCAATCCATATCCAACTGTGCCACGCAAGTATCTCAAGATATGGTTCACTACAACTAGATGTATTTTCCTTGGTTCACACATGAACTGACTAAGTTCACTCACTGTAAAGCAAATATTTGGTCTAGTATTGACTAGATACATCAATGATCCAATCAACTGCTTGTACATAGTAGGATCACATCTCTCTCATAGAACATCCAACTAGATGTAGTTGCAGCCTCCTTAAGCTTTTGAAAATTTTTCTCCATAGGTGTGGACATGGATTCACAAAACTCTTTAGGATGTCCAAAATATCTCAATAGGCCTCTGCCATACTTCTAAACCAAGGAAGTAATGCATGTATCCAATCCTTCATTTCAAATTCAAAAGCTAACTCCTTGCATTTGATAATGAGGTGATCCTCTTAGGTCAGCACATAAAGAACAACTGCTTGAAGTTTCCCAGAGGCTCCTCATCTTCAGTACTTCTTAAATTCTGATGAAATCTCAGTGGTATCTCTGATGGAGAATGGCCAAGTCTCAGTGTGTTCACTTCTTCTGGGTGATGCAGCTCTCTCTTGATTTACTGCACTCGGAGATTGTAAAATACTTGCAGGTGAACTCCCTCTAGCCACCAACTTAGTCCCATGGCTGCAAGTTGTGACTCCATGCTTGATCATTTCTTTAGTTGGCATGACTTCCTCACAAGATGCCTAAAGCTCTTCCTCCTTGTGCAATCTCTCATTACTTTCTTGCTTCTCGATCTATCCTGGAAGTGTTTTAGAGAGAGATTACTAATAGTTTATAACTATCCAAAGAAATATCAAGGCTAGAATCATACAAGGTTTACTATCTCAAGTTATAGCATGAACACATAAGAATTTATGAACAATATTAAAAACATGAATAAATAAATCAACCTATAAGTGAGATATGTAGCAAATATCAAAAGATCAGAATAAGGGATAAAGAAACTTATCTTTATTGAATTTTGATATATCTTTCTTCCATCTTTTTCTCCTCTTGAGAGTGATAATATCAGTACAACAAAAAACAATTTGCACAACACACATCATGCAGCCAACATATTCAATATAGGACCAACCTTCTCAAGGAACCATCATAGTCCATGCACATAGAGAATGGTATTAATGTGACCATCCAATCACAATGAAATTGCATTTCTCTTTTCATCTCAGAGTCACACTCAGAGATCTTCACAATGAAATGCAATGAATGATTGACATCTCCAAGGAATCTTATGCTAGTGATCACTATCATGATCTTTACCAATCACACATGATTCAAGAAAACAAAGTTAGACCTGCACAACTTAGCATACTAGATTTTAGAAGAATAAACAAAAGGAATACTTATCTTGATGAAATCAGACTCTCCTTTTCAGGTCTACACTTTTCCTAATATAGGACTTCTCAATTTGCTCCACCCTTAGCAGTGACATCACCTCTAACTAATTCCAAGCAAGATTGATATTACTCCCCAAGTGATCTTAGGCTGATCATCATCACATGTTCGATGCCCTGACCTTAGTCCATGCTGACGCATTTATCCAAGATCACAAATATTTGAATACTCCTTAAGTGTTATACTTAAGCGCTATTTCAGGTCACACTTATGTTTCTTGAGATACCGAATCCCATCATGAGAGCTACATAGATCTGTCCAGATGCCCTAAAACTCCTGATATCGGGTTTTCATGAATTTTAAAATAGGAGAGGTTTACGAATTGGATAGATTATTGTTTATCATACTCCAACATAGAAAATATATATCCAAATCGAGATATCGCTAATTAGAATCAAGACAATTGGCAATATAGCATATTTTGGAAGTGGTGAAAAGAGGTGACACTATTTCTAGAATTATAACACTCATAATCAGAATCTCCATGACACTTGAGAGAATACTATGATATGAAATACAAGAAGCAATGAGATGGGTTGCAATGCCTTGGTCGCTATAACTGTGTATTCATTCCCGACTAAGGCTTCTGATGCAATTGAATTTTGACAATGCCCAAATTGCCACAAACTAAAGTCTTCTAGACAAGTGTTCAAACAATCACCCGCCTGACGAATTGCAACTACTGTAGATTCTTCTAGAACGGATGGCCAAAGGAGAGTGAGATGATGAATTGCGACCCTATGATAGGACCCACGCAATTTGAAGGACATCGAGCCCTGCTGACTAAGGATGACTCTCAAAATTCCTGACCATAGGTTAGGTGAATTTCAGCTCCTTCGACTCTCAATGGATCCTAATAATTTAAAGTATCGCCTTCAATGATGAATTGACTGACAAAGATGAAATTCAAGGTGCCCTTCAATTCCTTTTACTCAACTGAATTTTTCACAAATCCTATGATTTCCTCTAACACTAATTCACACAAATGGTACTAGGTCAGATTTGAAAGACCATCCATAGCTATTGCCTAGACCAAAACATTTCAAAACTACTTTAACAATTATGATCAGATCTTGCATAAACCTGCTCTGATACCATGTTAGTTTTATGATCAAATTATTAAGGAAGAAATTAATTCAAAAAATTAGACACAATAACACAACATATACCCTGGGAAAACCCTCCACTTGAGGGAGAAAAACCCAACAACAAATATCTCTCTTATATATATAAACAATGGCAACAAATCTCTTTACAATGAGGCCACACTTCAAGGCTTATATTCTGCACCAACTCAAGATACAATCACAAACACTAATCTGCACTTCCTTGATCTTCAAATCTGCCCTTGAAGAATTCACAATTTTTCTCTTGAAGATTTAGCACTTGTCTGAAGGAAAGAATCAGACTTGCTTGATGATCAAATGGACTGAAATGAACACCTATATATACATATTGATAGAGAGGTTGCACCTCTTCAAGAGCTAAGTCAACCACCAAGAGGAAATATAATTACAAATAATAAATGCTAATTACAAGGAAGGTCAGCCCAAATTGAAATTACATTGTTGCCATGTGAAGCATCCCTTCACATTAATTATCACAAATAAATGAATAGCCGATAGGCTATATGAATTTATGTCTTCACTCGTGGCTGGAAGGATGAGACCAAAGCTACTATAACATCAACACTTGATACAACAATAGAAATGATAGTTGTTCGACCTCCAACTGGATAAAATCATTTAAATCATTCATGAAACATTGAAAACAAGAAAATTTAAAGTAAAATAGTAGGTTATTCACTGAACATAAGGAGAGATCCTAGTAATCTAGTAAGTGAAAATCCTTGCTTCTGATTTAATCTGGAATTCCATACATGTCATAACTACAAACAAGCCAGAGTCGATGATTGTGTGAATAGCATACAACATATATTAAAATCTCAACAGAAATTGAACAGAGGGGATGAGGTGCTTGACACTTTTCCATGCACTAAGGAAGCATCCAAATGTGCAGACCTCCCCCAAAATCTCAATTTTGGTTGGAAGTTAATAATATTCATGAATTTGTTGTGTAATTAATAGTTTATTGCCTAGATGAATAAAGGAGCCTCTTCACTATGTATTCTCTCTACACAGTTGACATAAATAAAACGTAAGCTAAAATTTTTAGTTATTCAATAATTTTTTTCAGTTATCAAAAAATTAAAAAGTTCATTGAATGATGGCCTATCCTCTAAAATATAGAAATGTTCTTTTTAAAAAAAGTTTTTGTTTGTTTGTTTGGGCTTAAACAATTGAAGAATGAAACAAAACGTTTTGATTGTTTTTCCTTTTTTCTTGGTAAATGTTGGATGAGATTATGGGCTATGTGGGGTTTTGCTTGGGTCACATTCTTAAGATTTAAATTTTGTTTAGGCTCGAATATACTTCATATTCATTGCATCATGATCTCACTACATGAGATACTGAGCTTTATGGGTTACCTTATTCGAGTAAGAGGAATATGAAGCTGGATTGCACTCATATGAATATCCCCTATTTTGCTACGATTCTTTAGAAAGAAAGCAACCATGTTGATGTCAAGTTAGAAGACAAAAGTCATTGATAGGATGATAAAAATTTTGATTTCTCATAATTTGAATAGGGATGCTTCATGAATCTGGCATTTCTTAAGAAGTGAATACATACCACATCAACACACGAAAAAGTTGCTAGTAAACAAATAAATTGATTTTATTATCTTTAGAATGTCAAAATGCAAAAAATTACAATCTTCTAATCACCGTTTCTGTGAATATCTACATCATTGTTATCCTAGGGGTCCTAGGAAAATTAAAGAATGTGGTAGATGAACCTCTTTTAGTAGCCAATTATGCTACATCTAAATTTTTAGAATTTGTCCCTTGCACATCTAGTAATGACAGTTGAGGCAATAACCATCTATTTGAACTTGTTGAATATAAATATGAATTAACTGAATTGAAGGGGTGTTGTTGTTGTGTTCTCTAGGTGATTTTATGTGTAGTTAGTGGTATAGAGGTGGATTTTATGTGTAGTTAGTGTTGGCTTAGATTTTTTTCTTTTATGTTTTCCATGCAAAGGAATGTAGTTGTAGCCTAGCCATAGTGGATATGGCATGGCATTTACATGCTTGATATGCATTTGATCAAAATGATTATTTGGAGCAAGAGTTAGGACTGGACTTTCTAGCCATGTCAGGGTAAATTAGTAGAAAGCCCCAAAAATTACTGAAACATTGATTTACACTTTTTTTCAAACAATGAGTTTTTTGGCCTTTATTGATAATGACAGAGCCGTGTTTCATGATTTTGGAGACCCCTAAATAATTCTTAGTGTAACCTCAAAAAAATTAGAGATTTACCATGATACAACTCATTTCATTGTGTAGGAAACCAATACTATGTCTAAGTACACAATATCTTGTGATTTCATGATACTATTTTCAAGTTTTCAACTTGTAGTTGGACACATCTACACTGTCAGTCATTATTATATTAATTCCCACTATTTCTTTTAGAAATGGAACTTATATTTGGTTATTCCTTTTCCTATTTTGCAAATTGCACATGTACTTATTCTTTGCTTGATTTGGATGCTATTTAGTACTAATAAAGGTAACCTTGGAGTACCTCATGAACTTCTTGGCCAAGGTTGCTTTTTTCATAGCTTCTGTACCAACACATACAAGCTAGGTTTTATGGAGACTCCATCAGGCATTAAGGTGCTTAGAAGAAAACATGATTACTGGGCTATGGAAATAACATAGATTATATGTGTCTTACATTTTGTATGGATTTTGCATTTGCATTCAAAAACCTTTGATATCCCATGATGGTTTTGTAGGACCTTTGTTTTGTTACCTGGATAAATAAAATTAGTATGTTGTCTACCTTACAACAAGATGTGTTTTTGCTATCATTTCAATCTTGGAGTGCTTGAAAGTTTTTATAATAGTTCAAGGGAAATTTAATTAATGAATAAGTATAGAATCTTCTTTCCATGTTGTGAAAATTAGAAGGTATACATTTTATTTTCAAATACATTTCTAGCGTCAAGTATGTCAGAATTGTTGGAAAATTAGGTGTCTCAACCTTGCAAAATTTTCCATTATTAATTTTTATTTGTCATTTAATATTTTCCCACAATTAGTTATTATTTTATTCAGCTCCAACATAAAAGAGGGATGTTTGAATTTGTAATTGGCACTTTTGCCACATGCCGGTGCCTTGAAAATTGAAATATTAGTTGTCAAAAGATGCCCACATGATAGTATATCATGGAAGGACTATTTTTAGATATATTATGACAATTCTATGACAACTGTAAGGGTCAAAAATAGGGGAGAACAATTTGGACGTGAGAGCTTATTTTTAGACTGGAATCTTAGTTGAGAAGTTAAGCACATGGTTTTGTAAAACCATAGATGGTTTCTTGTATAGCCAAAAGTCTATAAATTGGAGGCTTGAGGAGAAGTTTGTTAGAGAGAGAGAGGAGAGTTTTATGTAGGGTTATACTATTAGTTTTTCTTCCAGAGGAGCAAGATGTAAATTTCCATGTTAAGGCTTTGAGCCTGCAAGTGTATTGTAACATGTTAGTTGTTGCAGATTAACACATTGGTTCAATGCTTTGGAGTGTGGGGTTTTTTACCCGAAAGGGTTTTCCCCACATATATTAGTGTATCTTCTTTTATGTCTACCTTTCTTCTATTATTCTTCTTTTCGTGTTCTTAAAATGTTAACTTATATGTCGTTATGCTGCTGAATTTTATTTAGATTTGTAAACTACATTACCTTTCCTCTAAGGGTTAATGAGATGGGAAATCAACTATGTATGTTTCCACTTTAAGGGCATAGTAGTATGTGCTTGCATCAAGTTACTGAATATCTGTTTGAGCAAAATATAGGATGTTGTAAGGTGCATGTTGGGTTCTCCTTTCCCTTTCAATTGGTATCAAAGTTTAGTTTTAAGTGCTTGCACAGTGTTGCATGTGGTGTTTGGGGTTCTAGATATTTCTTCTGTTGTGATTTCTTAGCCTAGCAAGCTTGAGGGAATCTATTTTGAAGGAATTGGCTAATTATTAATCCTTGGTTGAGTGAAAGTTTTACAGTTGATCTTGTTTTCAGGTTACAATAGACATTGTGAAGAATGGAGAAGATAGAGTCTTATGGAGTTGATCATGTGGTTAGATTTAATATGATATTGATCTGGAGCTCCTATTTGATAGTATGTACAATAACCCTCATGCATAGTGGTTATGTTCTCTCTTTCTATGGTTAGTTGCAACAAAGTATTCTTGTTGGGTGTTTGTTCTTGGCTCCCTGATCACATGGAGAAAATTGGGTTGTCATGACTATGGTTTAATGTGCTTATGTTCAGTGCTTGGTTTTAGTCCCTGGCATTAGAAGGCATTGTTTTGTTAACCTCAAATGCATGTAGGTTGTGGAGTTGATCATTGGATGATCTAAAAGCTTCTGGAACAACCTAGCTCCTTCGTATGCTTGTACATGGTGGTGGTTGTAGAGTTGGCCTACAAGTGGGCCTAGAGTTCTTGGACTTCTACTTCCTTTTGGTTGACCTAGTACTTGCATGTCTTAGTTTCATATTGATTTGATATGAGGGTTTTGTATATTTTCTATTCAAAATCTATGGTTATGCTTATCTGTGTTATGCCATTGTTCTGGTAAAGTTGTTATTGGTAGTTTTTAGACTTGTGGGTCTTCTAGATGATAAGTGGATATGGATTTGCATGTGTGTTAGTGACATGGTGGTTTTGCAAGTTTTACACAGTTAATCAAAACTTGTTGTTTTGTAGATCTATGAATAAACTATTTTTCATATTATGATTTCTTGGGGGTGTTTCTGGATGTAAGATAGTTGTAGGTTTGCATGTATGCTTTGTGCATGGTGTGAGGAGGTTTGTATCTTTCTCGGTGTGGAGATGTTGGTATGTGATTAGTCACTCATCATTTCTACAGTATTTGATTGATGGGTTCCTTGACTATGGCTACTCATATGTGGACTTGTTTGGCAAATTAGATCTGTGGTTGATTTGGTGTTTGAGTCTTGTGGTCTACATGTTATCTTCTTGTTATCTCATTTTATAGGTTACTAATGTGATGATGAGTTTGTATGTTTCATGTTTGGGATCTATGAGTTATGCAATTTTGTGGGTTGATCACCTATTTGATTGCAGTTAGATGAATTGGATGTGGACTATCTATATCCACAAGATTGATTCAAATTTTAGCAAACTTTGTTAGTTGGCCTTGTCTATGGTCATTTGTGCATTAGTATGTTGCATTGGGATGACAGAATGGATGATTAGAGTGCCTATATAGTTGGCTATTGGGACATGTAGCATGTTTATCACAATGTCATGGATAGCTTGGTTACACAGTTTAGTGTGGGCTTTTGATAGTGATGGTTTTATCTTATTGACTTGGAGATCTTGGTTCTACTTTATTCTTTTGTATTGTTGATGTTGCAGGTGAAGTATTTGATTGTGTTAGAGCCATGGATTATCTTCATTGAGAGGATGCTTATCATAATGCCTTGATAAGCTTGGTATCATAGTTTTAGTAGGAGCTTTGGCAGTGATGTGGATCTATCACTTGGTGATGGATGATCTTGTATAGTGGTTGTAGGTGTCATGGTAAGAATTTTGGATTATGATTCTTATATGATGTGAAATTATTGACATCTTGAGTTCCATTGTTAGAGGATAGTTATCTTCATGTGATTGGAGATGGTATTGTGCCATGATGGATTCTTATTTCTAAGATTGGATTGTTGGCATGATAGTACCCCTTTGGCAAGATATATTCATTGGAGCAAGTAGTGATCTCCTAGGAGATGTTAGATCATGATGTCATGTGTGTTCCTGGATTTTTCAAATGTGCAGTGGGAGCTTTGATAGTGGTATAGTGAAGTTCTCTTTTGTATTGAGTACATTGATCATTTGCTTGATTACTTCATGATGGTGTTATGTTGCATTTGGATTTTGGCATGGATTGATTGGTTATAGATGCTCATGGATACTAGAGAGACTTGAGGTGAGGCTAGAGATCTCTTATTATGGGGATCATGTGTTTGAATGGTGAAATTTCAGTAGAAAGAATGAGGAGCCTTCACTTGTTATGGACATGAGTTCATGTTTGGATCTGAGAGGAGATTGTTATTGGAGAGAGTCTATGAGGCTTGGTGTATCTCAGTGGATCATTCTTATTCCCCACTCTTGGTCTACTTGGCAACTTATGATTTGAGAGGTATTTTCCCATTATATCTTTCAAATGTGTTATGTTCCATGCTTTGATTTATCATGGGATTAAGTTGATTCATGGTGTTTTGGATACTCATTTGAGGATCATTTAGCATGAGTTTATAAGCTTTATCTTTCATAGATATGGATCTTGAGCTATGTATAGTTAGTTCTGGAGGATTCGTTTTGAGAGATGTTATGGCATGGTTATTTCCTTGTGCATTCGAGTTTATGATAACATTCTTTTATGAGGATTGTTAGGAGATGGTTTATGGGGATTTTTTCTAAGTTTTATCTTCTTGATTAGAGAGGCTTACATCCATGTTAGCATTGTTACATTGATTCATATGTTGTACTTGATTTGTGAGGTTGAGCGTATGGATGTTGTTGAGGCTTTTCAATAGGGGTTTTGTGAAGGAGATCTTGCTTGACACAACTTAGCACTTGGTGGTGTTGGTGGAAGGACTTGATATGGTTTACAGTTTCTCTTTATGGTCTCATGTTTCTTCCTAGAGGTTCTTATTCATCTAGTATGATCACTGGGTTTGTGGTCATCTAATCTTGTTGTACTTTATTGTTTTTTAGCAACAATATGTGTTCTTTTAATATATATCATTTTAGATGTGGAGGAATTGGGAGAAGTGGAGGAGATCAAAGGTGAGAGAGTGAGTAGAAAATTGTTTGTGGAAGTATGCTCTATTTTGCAACAAGTTGGTTGTAGTTTGCAAATCATTGTGAATGTTCTTTGTATTACATGATTTTATTATAAGCCACACTTTTATGTAAGTGCTGATTGGTAGACATGTGTTGATTTGGTTGGCATTGCTCATGCAATATGATTCCTAGGATGTATGTATATCTTTGGTAGATTGTTTTTCATTTGTCTATAGTATCAAGGGTCTTCATATTTTTTGCACATCACTGGCTTTGGTGTGTTTTTTTATCATGGAAGATGGCAACTTTGAGTAGGACAGTGGATTATACAAGGATGAGGGTTGCAGTATGGGCTGGATATGTCATGTGCAGAAGTTCTATCAATGGTGGGTTTTTAATTGGATGTAAACAACTAGTTGTGGTTGTTATTCTAACTATTTTTGGAGCATTCATGCTCAATCTTGTTTTGGAGGTGTTTGGACTTCAAAATTGTGTTCTGGTAATAAGTTTGAAGCTGGATACATTGGTGTGTCTATGTGACATTTTATGTTTCATCATGTTTTTGGAATTCTAATCATTTTGTCATTTTGGTGATCACTTGGAAGATGTTACAGGTGCTTATGTAAAGCTCATGAGCATAGTGAAGTTCAGTTGAGGTAGTATGGTAAGCTTGGTTGTTCACAGACTGGTTGTGTAATCCCCTGACTCTTGCAAGGTATTCGACAAGTGGGAGAATGTTGGAGAATTAGGTGTCTCAACCTTGCAAAATTTTCCATTATTAATTTTTATTTGTCATTTAATATTTCCCACAGTTGGTTATTATTTTATTCAGCTCCAACATAAAGAGGGATGTTTGAATTTGTAATTGGCATTTTTGCCACATGTTGGTCCCTTGAAAATTGAAATATTAGTTGTCAAAAGATGCCCACATGATATTATATCATGGAAGGACTATTTTTAGATGTATTATGACAAATTCTATGACAATTGTAAGGGTCAAAAATAGGGGAGAATAGGGGGCAACCCTTTGGTGAAATGGTGGGGCTTCTTGCTGTAGAGCCAACAACCAAGGTTCAAACCTCGTGGGGTCACTCTCTACCACGTCAACAATGGAGTTTGTTATTTACCCTCCTATTAAGGGGAGGCTCCTTGGTGAACTGGTGGGGCTTCTTGCCTGTAGTGCCAACAACCAAGGCCCAAACCTTAATATTAAATTTTGGGGGCGACCCTTTGGTGAAATGGTGGGGCTTCTTGCCTGTAGAGCCAACAACCAAGGTTCAAACCTCGCGGGGTCACTCTCTACCGCGTCAACAATGGAGTTTGTTATTTACCCTCCTATTAAGGGGAGGCTCCTTGGTGAACTGGTGGGGCTTCTTGCCTGTAGTGCCAACAACCAAGGCCCAACCCTTAATATTAAAATTTTGCCCATGAGAGTGGTTGATGGTCAAATGGCTTGGTTGTAGTGTGCCACGAGTTCAAATCTTATTTGGGCCAAAGTGCTCAGAGCCTTGTGCCTTCAGGCTATTGTGCTCCGATTTGGTTGTTTCTTGTGGTTTCTTGTATCAGGTTCATAGCTCAGTCAAAAGCGTTTACCCTAATAATATGGGTGCATTGCACCTTTAAAAAAATAAAAAAAATAGGGGAGAACAATTTGGACGTGAGAGCTTATTTTTAGACTGGAATCTTGGTTGAGAAGTTAAGCACATGGTTTTGTAAAACCACAAATGGTTTCTTGTATAGCCAGAAGTCTATAAATTGGAGGCTTTAGGAGAAGTTTGTTAGAGAGAGAGTGGAGAGTTTTATGCAGGGTTATGTTGTCAGTTTTTCTTCCAGAGAAGCAAGATGTAAATTTCCATGTTAAGGCTTTGAGCCTGCAAGTGTATTGTAACATGTTGTTGCAGATTAATACATTGGTTCGATGCTTTGGAGTGTGGGGCTTTTTACCATAAAGGGTTTTCCCCACGTATATTGGTGTCTCTTCTCTTATGTCTCTCTTTCTTCTATTCTTCTTTTTGTGTTCTTAAAATTTTAACTTATATGTCGTTATGATGCTAAATTTTATTTAGATCTATAAACTACATTACCTTTCCTCTAAGGGTTAATGAGATGGGAAATCAACTATGTATGTTTCCACTTTAAGGGCATAGTAGTATGTGCTTGCATCAAGTTACTGAATATCTGTTTAAGCAAAATATAGGATGTTGTAAGGTGCATGTTGGGTTCTCCTTTCCCTTTCAAGAATTTCCATTTCTGTTCAATGTCTTGGTTATACACTCATCACACATAGCTGATGCAAGGTGTTCTTTTATCACTAGATTTGTGATTTCATTTCTAAAATCACTCCTATTCTATTGTACGAAGTTAGGATGCCTATCCCTGATGGACCATTGAATGTTTTGTCCTTACTATTTTATGTTCCTCTTGTTCTTTTTTATAAATTAGGAGGCCCTTGTGTTGCAAACCGCAACTAATTCTAATCAACAACCAGCTAACAGTTGCCTAGAGTTACACAATGAGAACAAAAGAACAAGGAAGAACAATACTGGATTAGGAAACACAATCTATATTTTGATGGAGATCTATTATTGGGCCCCAACCATAAACACAAGAAAAATACTACTAGCTAAATAAGGGAGACAAACAAAGGCTTGCTTGAACAACCTATGAGGACAAAAAAATCAAGAAAGTCACAAAAAGAAACTACCAACAAACCCCTAAAAGTTGAGGGCTGAAACTTCCCATTGGCCAACTCCAAAGACATCATCCACCTCAAAAGTTTGATTGAGAATTTGAATTGTACATCTATCTAGGATGCCCTTGGCTAAAACCCAACATACACTCCTTTGTCAGGTTGGTGGGCATGTACCTAAATCAAATGGTGGGGCTAGTATCCACATGTACATGAGGGGGTTCACCTATAGTGGCACTTTGGTGGGACAAAAACCTCACCCTTAACATAAGGGAGCACCATTCACTATCAATTTGGGCTCTTAGTGTAGTGTTAGCTTAGCTTGGTATTAGAGCCAAGGTCGTGAGGTTGAGCCTTGCAAAGTGTGGTAGGCTTGTGATTCCTTTGTCTAAACCATAGTAACGAGACTTAGACTCGGCTCAGACTTGGTTAGGGTGACTCGACTCATGACTTGGGACTCGGTGCAAACTCGACACAAACTCGAAAAAATGAAAAAAGTTGAAAAAGCCCTAGAAATTTAGAGATTTTTAAGGATTTAAAACTTGTTTCAAGCACCCTTTATTGAATAAACCTTAAAGACACAATAAAATCATTAAATAGAAGAAAATTTGATCACATACACAAGTATATAATGATCACATAAGTATAAAATACATAAATTGTAGTTGAGTTGTTGAAGGAAATAACATACTTAGATATATAAATATAGTCAAATGTATACAAAACTCATGGAATATGAAATCCATGACATAAAATGTTCCATATAAATATGAAATATCAAAAAAATAGCCACAATTCTATGGCTTAGTGGAGCTAGCATCCTTCCTATGAAGGCTTCTAAGAGTCCTCGATGATGTAGCAGCTACAACCATAATCTTTGCCTTTGTCTCCATGCCACTCTCACCAACAAAAATTGTGTCTCCTCGTGCTCTAGCCTCCTTCTTAGCCATGGATACAACCTCAACCTCTCTCTATCTGGTCCACCCAATCAAGGTCCTCGTCACTAAAGACTACATCTGTACCCTCAATGATCCACTCAGACTGTGGATCAACCTCCTCTAGCCTGATTGAGGTGGAGTCATGGTCAAAAATCTTCTTGTATCTAAGGTGAAGGTTGTAATGAACATACACCAAATCATTCATCCTCTCCACTGATAGTCTATTGTGCTTCTTGGAGTGTATGTGCTCAAACATACTCCAATTGCGCTCACAACCAGATGAACTGCATGACTGGCTCAATATACAAATGATAACCTTTTGAAGGTTCAGTGTATCAGAACCAAACATATTCCACCAACTATCTAAAATGAGAAAAAGAAACAAAATCAATCTCATTTCCAACTTTAATTTTCAAGTTTCAAGTTTCAAGTTCAATATTTAATAATAAATTATAATATAAAAAGATGAAAATTATGCCCTTAAATATATTTTCACCTGGCAATAATGTCATCCTACTCTCTTTGCAAAAATGACGTGCAAATAAGTCTCCTTGTGCCTTAGTGAAGGCATCTATCTTGTGCACTATCTGTGTAGTAATAGTAGGCAACATCCACTCTATCGTCGAGTAGAGCCCACTAAGAATCTCTCTATCTGCACGTAGATCATGGTTGAAATGGAAGGCTAGATTTAGGAAACATGTGGCTGCATGGATGAGCCTATGAAGTTGGTGGCGCCATCTGTGATCAATGATCTCCCAAATGGGATGATACTTCTCAACTCCACCATAGATGGATCTAATGGCCTCTTTGGCCCTATCCATTCCCTCATATATGTATCCCATTGCAGGCTTCTCCCCATCAGGAACTCATAGGAAAACTACCAAGGGCTCGACAAACTACAAAGTGAAAACATTGTGAAACATTAACTTAAGTGTGAAGTTGTGAATGAAAATAAACAAATAAAAGTAAAATATGAATAAAAATTAAAAGTAAAACATAATGAAGAATTAAATTTTACCTTCACAATCTCCTCTGTTGGTGTCCAAAACCCTGGCTCATCAAAAATGCAATCAGCCACAACAACCTCTGCAATGCTTGTAGCATAGGATGAGGAAGACCACTCCTCACCAACAAACATGTGCCTTAAAGCTGACCTTGACCAAATCAAGGATTGCAATGTGATCAAATTAGTTGCAAACCCAGTGATGCTAGGACGAGCCAACTCCCTCAACCCCGTGTATTTCCTCATAAGGTTAAGCACCCATGTGTGATTGTATACAAATTTGCAAATGTTTTTTGTGGAATCCACACATGTTTTGATCCATGGGAGCTTCCCAAGATCCTCCAATATGAGGTCAATGCAATGGGCAGCACATGGAGTCCAGAATATAGTAGGGTGCCTCTCCATCAATAATCTACTAGCAACAACATAATTTGTTGCATTATCTATCACCACTTGAACTACATTCTCTTCTCCCACCTCAACTATCACCTCCTCTATAACCTCACAAAGGTATGTGGCATTTTTGATTTGGGCGGAAGCATCAATGGATTTGATGAAGACAGTGTGACCTAAAAAAATAAGGAAAAGTTAAAACCAATTATTCAATAAATTAAAAAACATAAATCAGCCATGTTAAATTATTAATCATTAAATCAAATTAAAATTTCAAATTATTTAATGCATTGAGAGAAGGACAATTACCTCCAGAGGAAACTAGAAAATTCAGCAACATCCTATTTCTCCTATCGGTCCAACCATTAGTCATGATGGTGCAACACAACCTCATCCACTGCAAGCGCTACTCCTCTAATTGTGCTTTTACATCTGCCACCTTTTTAGTCAAAATTGGGCCCTTTAATTCATTTTCAATTGGGGCTTTGAACCCCGCCCCACATATTGTTATGGAATCAACCATGTTTTTCCAAAAATGAGACCTAAAACATGTCATAAATAAATTAATAAGTTACTTAGATAAGTATTGTAAATATAAAATGAATTTTTTTAAGTTTTTAACTTTAAATTTGAATTCGATAATGAGATACATCTAGATTCTAAAATTTAAATATAAATTTTAACACAATTAAACGAAAAAGAATTACTTGGCTACATGGAAGGGAATGGTGCAATAGTACTAGAACTCTGCAATTTTTTTCTTTGCTGCATCATGTATGTCCTTGTTCCAACCCATGCTCTCAAGTGACGGTTGGGAACCAGGAGTAGTGCATGGTACAAAATATGAGTCCACCTTAGATTTACGAACTCTAGGGCCAATTCTAACACTCCCACTACCACTAGCAGTAGTATTTCCAAAAACACTAGGAGTAGTACTAGTAGTATGCATAGCTGGTGTGGTAGCAGAAGCACTAGCACAAGCACTAGCATTAGGACGGTATGGAGGCATGGAAGAAGTATCTCCAACAACACCAAGTCCTTGTGGTTGTCCAACTCTCACCAACTCCTCCCTCTACCTATTTTTCATTTCTTTTTGCAATTTGAATGTTTCTAATTGCACCTGCACTTCACGAACAACCTCAGGGGGTGCTAGTGTGCAACCCACTACATTATGGATGGGTATGTGGGCAATATGATATTTCAATCTGTTTATTCCTCCATGATATATTATTTTGCAATATTTACATTTTTCCTCTCCTTTTTTCATTCTAGGATATATTTCAACATGCTTCCAAGCAGGGTCTTTTTTGCCTGGGGTTTGACTTTGAGACATTGTGAAAATATGGCTTGATTTACAAATGAAAGTGGCTGCAATAACAAGCAGGGTTTCTAAAATTATTTAAGTTGCAAGTAGGGTTTGTCAAAAAGAATGAAAACTCAAAAAACAATGATTTTACAAATTACAATGATTTTTTTGTTTAAAAAACACAAAAAAACCAATTAAAATCAAACTTACCACTTAAATCTAGCTTGGAATGCAATGCAAACTCCTCCCAATTGTTGGTAATGAGATCTCAATGCACCTCCTTGCTGGTATGAAGCTTCCCAGATGATTTAACAACCTATATTTTTCTTTAACAGTTTGTTGGTTGCCCTACAATGATCTCTTCTTTTTCTTCACAACTCTTTGTTCTCCTCCTATTTTTCCAAATGAATGAAATGAGGTTTCTTTTAGGGCTAAGGAGATAATGTAAGTAAAAAAAAAATATTAAAATACTTTAACTTATTTTTTTTTTGGGCCTTTTTGGCCTTGGCTGTGCTGACCGTGTCCAAGGCTTAGGACTCTCCTAGGCGCGGTGCGTCTGGTGAGTTCGACTAGGACACAACTAAGGGTGCTTGGCTCGGGACTTGCCGAGTCTAGGCGAGTCTAGGAAAGTCCCATTTCTTTGGTCTAAACCTTGACCAACATTCCTCCATCATGTTGGTAGGCATGTACTTGAACTAGATGGTGGGGTTTGTTGGCACCTCAATTTTTCATGTGTCTCATATTTGCTTTGTTATGCTCCATAAGTTGTGTATTTGACCCTATCCACCCTTTGTTAATAATAAATTTGAGAAATCTTTAGTTAGGTCTCCTATGTTGAGTAGTTGCCTAAGGGTATTCATTCAAAATGTGTTCATCAAATATCCTTAGTGAAATTTGTTAAAGGGTTGTTTTGTGGTTAATGCCTTGTAACTTGGCCTTCTTCGGGTGGCTTTGCAAATTTTGGGATTTTAGAGTTTCTCATACTATCATGCCTATTGGACCTATAATCCTAGGAATGCCTTTACCTCCAAGTCTGATTTTCCCCTCTAAGCCCCTTTTCCTTGAATTTTGGGATTTTGTGGTTGGTCATGCATGCATCCTTTCCTCAAGTGCCAACTTTCATTCCCAAAATTCCACTTTGCAAATTTTAGTATTTCAGAGTTTCTGATATCATCATGCCTATTGGAAATGTTATCTTTGGCATGCTTTTCCCTCCAAGTTTGATTTTCCCCTCTAAGCCCCTTTTCCTTGAATTATAGGATTCTAGATTTGGCCATCTATGCATCCTTTCCTCATTTGCTAACTTTCCTTCCCAAGTTTCCACTTTGCAAATTTCAGGATTTTGGAGCTTCTTATACCATCATTACCTATTGGACTTGTCATTCCCAACATGCCTTTCCCTCCAATTCTGAGTTCCCCCTCTATGCCTTTTTTCCTTGAATTTTGGGATTCTGGGTATGGCCGTCCATGAATCCTTTCCTCAACTACCAACTTTCCTTCCCAAAATTTCATTTTGCAAATTTTGAGATTTTAGAGTTTCACATATGTCACATGCTTGTTGGACTTGTCATCCTTGGCATGCCTTTCCCTCCAAGTTTGATTTTTCACTCCAAACTCCTTTTCCATGAATTTCAAAAATTAGGGTTTGGTCATTCATGCATCCTTTCCTCAACTGCCAACTTTCCTTCCCAAAATTTAACTTTGCAAATTTTTAGGATTTTGGAGATTCTCATATCATCATACCTATTGGATATGTCATCTCTAGCATGCCTTTCCTTCCAAGTTTAATTTTTTAGATTTTAGAGTTTCTCATATCGTTATGCTTGTCGAACCTTCAGGGCATTTTTTTCCATCTTCCCCCTTTGGCACACAAAGTCTCAAAAATCTGACATTCGAACAAAAATCCCTACCTACCTTCATGCATGACCCAAGATGCTATTAGTACCTTTGGACCCCTCTAAGACATGAATGGACTCAAAATGAATATGATTTGACAAATGAGGACTTTCAAATGCCTCCTAGTACCTTTGGGTCTCTCTAAGACATGAACGATGTACAAAAGCATATGGTTGTTGATGTAAAGGAAATATGAATGGCCCCTCTAAGACATGAACGGCCTCAAAATGAATATGATTTAACAAATGATAACTTTCAAATGCCTCTTAGTACCTTTGGGCCCCTCTAAGACATGAATGATGCACAAAATCATATGGTTGTTGATGTAAAGGGAATGAATTCAAGTGCATGGTCATGTGAAGGTGATGAAAGCAAACATGGGAGGCTTGCACATTTATAGACAACCATGGTTCTTTCTCGAAGATATAGAGATAGAGTTGAAAAGATATACTTTTCATGTTGGTGAAAAAGAGGGGGAGGAGGAAAAAAGGAGCAATTACAAAACCAGTAGAACAATGATATTCACAAGAAGCCCTAGGGTTTTAATTTCTAGATCTAGGTAAAGTTATTTTGATATTGTAGTGATCTAGATTTATCCCAAATTTTTAATGAACATTTGTAAATTTTGTAGAACAAATGATTAAAGATAGAATAAACCTTAGTTGAGTGTCTCCTTGTGTATGGTATATGTTTCTAGATGTGTGTTGTTTAGTTGGTCATTTAGATGATTGCAAAATCCTTGCAAAGCTTTTGTAAGGTATCTTTTCAACATAATAAAAAAATGTATGGGTATGCTCATTAATTTCTAAGTACATTCGCTTAATATTTTGCATCTATTTATTGTTTTTTTGAATGTATGTATAGAGCCCATCTTGCCTTTTCATTTTGAAAGGCATAGTATTTTATTGTATCTTGATTAAGGTATCACCTTTGATTTGAGTTATTACATACTTTATATAAACTCAAATACTTTGTTTCCCAACTAGATAATGACACCGATCTACTACTGGATCCATCTCCCCATCAACTCAACACACTCACAATATACTAATACAATCATCTTTTCAATTTTATTCATTCTAGTGTGTTCTCATTGACATGTTTGAATGTATATTAAAAGATAAGGGTTTATCATAAAACACATTCTCAAACACTCATATGGTAGATCATTTGTTTTAATAAGGTGCTTAACCTTGAGTTACCCAAACCAACATATAGGCATGAAGTGACAGTTGGAATAGGGGTGCATTGTGCAATGGGTATGATTTTTGTAGGGTGAGTTTTTACTTCTATGGTGAAATATTTTTCAATACCTTAGGGAAACCCCCTTGTTTTAGAAAAGCCAAAAGTGAAGGTTTTAGTCACCTCAATAATTGGTCTTGAGTTGCCCAACCTAAATATAGGTTTTGTGGATATTCTTCCCAATTTTGATACCCCTAGCACCTAGAAGACTATCCAACCTTAGGCATTTGGGACCTACAATTTAGATCACAAATAGGGCCAATGACCACATGTACACAAGGGGATTCACATGTGGTGGCACTTTGGTGGGATGAAAACCTCACCCTTAATGCCAGTTGGTGCCATTCACTATTAGTTTGAGCTTTTGGCATAGTGGTTGCATAGCTTACTACAGATGAACCACCTCATGGA
This sequence comes from Sequoia sempervirens, assembly GCA_007258455.2. Lineage (NCBI taxonomy): Eukaryota > Viridiplantae > Streptophyta > Pinopsida > Cupressales > Cupressaceae > Sequoia > Sequoia sempervirens. The sequence continues at coordinate 32,618 of VDFB02290027.1, forward strand.
CACATGGTTGCTAGACCCACCATCTAGTTTAGGTACACACCCATTAGCATGATAGAGGAATTTTTGTTGGGGTTTAGTCGAGGGCATCATATGCCCACTACACTCTGCAAGGCTTGACCTTGAGATGTTGGCACTAATATAAATCTAAGCAACCACTATGCCAAAAGCTTGGATTGATAGTGAATTGCATCCACTGGTGTTAAGGGTGAGGTTTTTGCTCACCAGAGTGCCACCATAGGTGAATCCTCTCATGGAAACATGGTTGTTGACCTCACTATTTTGTTTGAGTACACGCCTACTAGCACAATGGAGGAATGTTCCCTGGGGTTTTAACCAAGAGCATCACATGAGATGATATATTATTATTGTTGAAATTTTATTAGCTTTTTTGGGAAATTGTAACCATTATGGAGGCTATGCCCCTTTGAGGAAATTTTGCAATCGTAAGGTATTTCCATTGTTGGCTATATAGTTTTGTAGGCCATGCTAGGTTGTGTTTGTTGATAACTCCCTATTGCAGTTCATTCTACTCACCTGAGCAAGCCATACAACTGTTAGAAATACTACATTAAATATTTAAATATGATTTTATGATTGGGAATTGGGTATAATGTAGATTTTTGAGCCTAATTCAACTAGTGAATAATTTTTATTCCTTGCATTTGTCCAGTTCCAATCATTTTAGTCATTAGAACCCTCAAAAAACCTAGTCAATTTTCTCTATTTCAGAACTTGATCTTTCTTCCTTGTTTTGAGGCCTCATATGGGAAAACCATGTAAATGGAGGTTGTTACTTGTGGTCCCACAGGTCTATTGGTTTTTTCTACATGTTCTTATGTGTTTTCATTGAGAACTTGAGAACTTGTGGCTTCTCTTGCCTCATTTTGCATGCCTTTTTATGAAGTTGCCAGATTGTCAAATCTAGGGTTAGGGCATGCACCTAGTCTTGAAGACTTGGGAAGTTTGCAATCCTTCTTGGTTGTCCTCCACATTCCTCATAGGTCATGGGGTATTATGGAGTAGTATTCTCCCACTTGTGTGCTATCACATTGCGACAAGCTGTCTAGAAGTGACTTGTCATTTTAGTTTGTTTTGAGTTTGTGCCTCTTGGTTAGGAAACATCTATGGAGGTTTGCCTATGTGTTATAGTTATGAAGTGTTTGTGAATGTGGATTGGAGGTTTATGATTCCTCATCCTATCCTTTTATGGTGTTGTGAGAGAGCGCAATCTTGGTATAGTAACTGATCATCCTATAGGTGTTTCCCTCTATCTCTTTTCTTTCATTATGGTGGATTCATCCCACAAGTGGTTAGTCTTCCGTTGTTGCCACCTTTCTTATGCAATGGTGAAGTTAAATCTTGCTGTTCTTATTGTTGTGTTGTTTTGACACTTGTGTGCATGTTGTTGTGCAAGTGCAACATGTTATTATTACATTATCGACATTGTTGTTCTTGTTTCAAAAAAAGGTTGTCTTATCAAGGTTTGTTCTGAGTGTGTCGACTTGGGGAATTACACTATTTATGCACTAACTATCCTATTTATGTTGTTTTACCAAGGATTTAATATCTCATAGCCTTCATGAGTCAACTTTGGCATAAATTTACTACAATATTGTCTACTCAAGAAAGTCTCTACTCTTGAACCTTCCATGGATCTTATTAACATAACTTCTACAGAATCCCCCAACTCTAGTTGTAATCAATCAGATGATTCTTATACAAATTCATTTCCCATTCATTTTGTGCTCCTTATACTTGGAGTACTTAAATTTTTACTTTGGTAATCCATGCATCATTGATGTAGGGCAAGTGATAGCCTATCAAGACCAACACACAAACAATATCGACAACATTGAAGTGACTATTCAACACCCATTTTTTGGATATTGAAAGTTAAAGTTTAATTTGAATGGGTTAGATGATGATAAGAGACCATATAGATGGATGGAATATAGTGATATGTGATGGTGAGAAGCAACTATAGACTTATCATGCTTGGAAGCTCTAAATAAAAAATCTTAAAAAGTATAGAACAAATTTTTTTTGTAAGAATTAAATTTATGCATGCACAACTTCACAAATTTCAAGCATAATTTGTAGTACTTTTTATAGTGTAGTATATAGCAATATTTTAGTTAGAAAGTGTGATTTTATTAGAAAAAAAGAACATTCAGTTGAATGAGAAAACTTGGATTGCTCCTTCCCTTCCTAACAAAAGGTTGAAGAATAAAATAATAAATACGTCTAAAGAAACAATTTGGCGAAAAGAAAACTCGACTTAAGAGAATTGGAGCATCTTGATAAAGCTTAAATAACCTTGAAAATATTAGTTGACGATTAAGTATGTTACATCAAACACAAATGCATTAGATCTAAAGACTGACTAATATCCAAATTTATTAGAGGACACTGTGAAACATAGGAAAAGGGGGGACAAGGTGAATTATCCCCAAAAAGGAAAGAAAAGTGACTTTGCCCCACTTCTCCTAGTTCATTAGAAAAAGATCTCAAAGGGATATGATTGATTTTCAACCTTGAGGAGAGCCAACCCTATTTTGGGACCTTTTGTTTTCTTGAGTCAAATAGAGAAAATCTGAGATATTTTGGAATAATTTTAAAGTTCTTAAATTGAATGAACAATGAGACCTAGAACTAAAATTGCAATTTCTTGAAGATACAAAAATTGAAGAGACAATCTAACAACAGATTTGAGAAGGATTTAAGGGCATGTACTTGTGATAAAAATTAGATTTTTAGCTCTCATCAGGGACTCATTTTCCCATGGGTGAATGGGTCTCAATGTAGGCATCCAAAATTAGTTTTTACAGTCCTCTGCTCTCAGATGTTGGCTTTCGATTTCTATAGATTTCACTATCAGAAATTTGGAAATAAATTTTGCAATTGAGAACAAAGAAAAAATTCTCCTTTGATCACTTTTTAGTCCTTCACCTATAATTTGCACATTCACAAAGAGATGAAAAATGTTTTTTTTTGTGTGAATGGGGGTTTTCCTTGGTCAAACCCTAGTTTGGTAATTAAACCTTAATAATGAAAGAAATGACAAATAAAAGGAATGATGAATGAGCCATGTTCTTGTAACTCACCAAACCTTTAATGGCTATCCTTAGAGGATCAAGAAGACTAACAAATCACTCCAAGGTTGAGATCTTTCTTGCATTGGCTTGAATGATTGCTTGATTTGATGCTTAAATGCTTGAAACCTACATCACAATGTTAGCTCCAAAACATAATATGAACACACATAAATTTGACATGATGATTAGGATCTTGATTGTTGTTGTAGAAAATTGATAAATCTGCTCTTGAATTCTCTTGACAATAATTTTTTCTCTTAGGATTGATCTCATAAAAGTCTTCTTGCTAGTTAGGTTTGAATTGATAAAAAGACAGTTTTTTTTACGTGTTTATCTAATTTCTCAAAAATTAGATTCCAAAAGCTGACACTTGAAACTTGAATTTGAATCATTAAAATGCTACCAGAAACATATCAAAAAATGGGTCTTAGGACTTAAAGGGAACCCATTTTCCCATGGGCGAATGGGTCATGGACCCTAAGTCCAAGACACACATGATCCAAGGTGTTTAAATTATTGAAGGAATTAATTAAATATAGGCCCCCCCTTAGGAAAATGATAATAATAAAGCTTAGGAATGCATAATTTGGTAAATTAGAAGCTTTAATTAAGTCCAATTAATTAAGGGGATGCAAACATAGTGTGAAATCGTAAAGGTATATAATTTTCCACACTACACTTTATAAATAAATCAATCAAAGATAATATTTATTTGAACTTATAAAATTTTACACCTAAAGAATAACACATTATGACCATAGACAATATTCACCTTTGCCAACTATAGAGGATTAGGTCTTGCTAGTTTTTCCTTGAGACTATTAGAAAAGATAGGAAAGGAAAGGTCATTTTGAGGTCCATAGAGCTTGGTGTTTTGTGCACCTAACTATGCTTAGACTATAGTGTAGGCTATTGGACCATCATGCACTATAGCCAACTTGATGTTTGTCCATTTATAATAGGATATATATATATCTATGCCTTTGCAATTGAAGTTACTCTATTCCTAGCTTGGTAAGTTTAAAGCTTCTATAGGAATTGTTGTCAGTGCCAATGTTGAATTGCTTCAAGAATGAAAACTACTACATTT
>VDFB02290028.1:0-22513 GCA_007258455.2 Sequoia sempervirens
TAACAATGTATCTACAACATTAGAACAATATTCTATTCTAAAAACAAGAAAATTTGTGCAGTGGGTGAGGATTAAAGCTCTGCGGAATCACTATCATCTTCCACCACAGTGCTAATGGAAGGAGTTGGATTGCGAACCGAACAATTGGTTCTGATTTGCCCTTTGCTGCCCGTCACTACGCTCAACTGACCCATTTTTGCCATGGCCAAAGCAAATTTCTCAAAGAAGAGATCTTGATCTTGAGCAAAGTCTTTGACAATTTGTTTGGTGCGAGAGTCTGTGTAAAGATCTTGATCAGATGTGAATAGGCCCTCTCGATGCTTCAAGTTCACATAATATGAGTTGTCAAATACGTTGGGCGAGCGGATGTCCAATACAGTGGTGTTGGTGACGTTTGTGGTTGGACAAGTAACCTTCAAGTCCTTAGCAAAGCTCTTGGCAAGTGTCTTGTCCTGAGTGGGGTATAACCGTTCCTCAAAAGACGTACAATGCCCTATTCCTATGGTGTGCCCCCCTATAATTATCCAACATCAAAAATAAAATCCAATTTATATACAATTCCTATGTACAAAATGGAAAGTAATTCAAAACATATGCAAAATAATACAATTGAATTCAAAGAATATTCTATTTAATAGTTTTTATATCCTAATTAAGTGAGATTTGGTGGGCCTTGTTTCCTACTTCAACCAATCATCACTTCAAAACAATCATTAGAATTTCATCTAAAGAAAATTATTTATATTATTTAATTATGAATGTCTTAAATAACAGAAAACATGTTGACTATCTAATTCTAAAAAAAATAAGTAAAAGTAGAGAGAACCTGAAAGTGCCACAAGATCGGTGACATCAAGGCCTTTGGTAGCAAAAGCATCAATGAGGTCTGAGGCACTAAAGGTTGGGCGTGGAATGTTTGCAGTTGTGGTTGCTTGAGTGGCAAACTTTAAGCTGTCTCTTCGCCCTAGAGGAACTTTGTATTTTGGCCCTCCAGCCTATTATAAAAAAACAATTATACAATACAAAAGATTAATCATTTTATTCAATATATTATAAATCTTACTACACATTGAAGATATAGTAACTAAATAATAGTTTATTGTTCTTGAACGAAAAATTAGAGAAACAAATCACTTTACACTTAAAAACATGAGAATTAATATACCCATTAAATAAAGAATTGGATATTTTCCACCATCACTAGTTTCTTATTGTGAAGAGTGATCTTCCAATTTCCTTTTTGTTTGTCATTTAATGAAAAATTAATGTAGATTGAAATAACATTTTTTTAGCAACTTAAAACAATAAAGGGCATGATAGACAAGAGCTCTATTTGTCACTATATATTATTTGATTCTCTCTATTCTTTTATTTTATTGGATGATCTTTCTTTCTTTCTCAAGGATAGCCACATACACCCAATGTAAATTGTTGGCTCATCAAAATAAACATGTTGGTTGTTTGCATGTTGGCAGAAAGTGCATGATAGACAAGAGCTCTATTTGTCACTATATATTATTTGGTTCTTTCTATTCTCTTATTTTATTGGATGATCTTTCTTTCTTTCTCAAGGATAGCCACAGACACCCAATGTAAATTGTTGGCTCGTCAGAATAAACATGTTGGTTGTTTGCATGTTGGCCTACTCCTCATGTAAAGAACTAGTGCATTGACCATGCATATAGGTGTAAGAAGAGATGTCTATTGTGAAAACTATTTAAAATGAAAGAATTTAAACATAATCAATATGGAAGAAATTAAACAAACCCAATATTGCTTCAAGATAAAACGAACACACAATTACAATAAAAAATAGTATTAATCATTAATATAAACTCTAAAAATATTATGTATTTTATTAAACAAAACTTACAATTAAAAATATATTTGTACATTTTTCTTCAACAAAATAAAATAAAATAAAATAAACATGAATCTAGTTTGTATATGAAATTGGGTAGAAAGAAATTGAAATATTTGATAAAAAGAATAATTTAAAAATATTTTATATCATAGATCATTATACTATTCAAGTTTAAAATTTGAATTAAAATTGGGAATATTTATTCTCTAAAATTTATTCAAAAATAGTTTATTTTTTCCAATAAATTAGACTTATTAAAAAGCTTTATAAATACAAATAAAATAAAAACCAAGTAGGGGATAGGACCCGAGCATGTTTCAATATTTGTGATAGTAGTTGTTTATATAATGCCCAATATTTTTATCAATATTAGACCAATAGTTGTGACTTTAAAGTTGTTAGTGTTGATGATGACTACCCATAATTAAACAAAATGTATTCCTCTGGTTTAAAAGGCAACCAATCATGTGATTCCACATCAGTGCTCAATAAAACATGATGTGAATGCACAAGTATTAGTCTCACTTTTTTTTTGGGCTTTTTTGGACACCTTGACAAAAAGCATGTTGATGTGGCATCATATTTGATGATGTGGCCCTGAAACCTTAGTTATAAGCAGGGGACTTGCCAAATAAGCTGCTGTAAAAAATTGGGAGTGATTTGAAATTTCCACTTAGGATAATTAGACCTGAAGTTAGGGTGCACAACTACTAGGTTCTCTCCCCTATCTAACAAAGTTGTAACATAAATTAATAACAGATTTTTTTTGAAAAAAAAAAAACCTACAAAAAGGGAAGGAAATGTCTTTTTATAGTCCACTATTGGATAATCTGTTTTTGGATCTACAAGATGACTTAAATATATGAGACTTCCTCTACTCCCAGACATCTAACTTGGCTTCAAACTCCAGATATTTATGCCCTGTTCCCTAGAGGATTTGAACTTGAGACCTCTCTTTCAAAAATACAAGTCCATCATTAAATCAACTCAGAAGAAAGAAGCAAACACTGTAGACATAAATAAAAACTACAGCTCTCTCTTTACAATATCATTAAAAATACAGAAAATAATTCAAAATATGTTTAAATTACTCATCATTAATCCAACTCAGAAGAAAAAAACAAACAGTTTAAACATAAACCGAAATTACGGGCTCTCTTTTTACAAAATCAAAGGAAATAGTTGAAAATATGTTTAAATTACTTGAAATAGTTATAATATATTTACCCCTGAGACGGAGTCGCGAGCTGCCAGAGCACTGATATCTGCGCAGGATACGACGTCAGCGCAGGCCTTTTCCACATGCTCTTTAATGTCGTTTATTATTTCGAAAGCTTTTTGCCGCAGCGTTAAATTTGGAGTGGCATCTTGCTCACTCGGCCCGCTGGCCGATCCATCCAGCAGAAGCGAAGCGTCACAGCCCTGTGCAAAACCTTTCAACATTTAACACCAACCCAAAAAACTAACAAACAAACACAGCGAAACACATAAAGCAGTTAAAACCCACAACCTGAACAAAACAGTCATGAAAGTGAAGACGTAGCAACCCAGCGGCCAGAGTAATATCCTCCTTTAAATAAAACTTGATTCTTTTCTGGACAATGGATTCCAGTTTGGGGCAGGTGCTCTTGTAAAACGTCCATGAAAGCCCTTTTACCAGAGGAAGGTCTAAATCTAAAGGCTGCTCATACTCTTCTCCGGCGCAAGCAAGCGAAACGGAGAGAGCGAAAAACAAACAGAGCGCAGAAACCTTATCCATTGGAACAAATACAGAGCTTAGATTTCTCAGGATAGAACAGTGCCGTGGGTATTTAAGAAGTGAAGTGGGACCATAACAGACTTCTCAATTTTCTTCTTCATCAAGGAACAACACCGCCATACAACTACTACTCCTTCTGTCGACAGTAACTTTTTTCTTTCCCGCGTAAACAACCGGCACGTGTCGAACACGGTGGCTGTTTATGTGGGGTCGACCGTAAGGGAAACAGTCAGGGATCCGTATGTTGAGTACGATGTATCTTTTGTTAATGATCACGTTGTTTAATGATAAAATAAATTTATTTATCTTAAAATATTGACTATTTATTATTTTAGTTGGGAATGATAATTCATTTAGTTGAAAATAGCAAGTTTGCATGTCTAATTTTTTTTTAATTAGTGGTTAAATAATTGACATGTTGTGGGTTCAGTTATGGGTTTCAAATTTTTTTTTTTATAAAATTATGTGTATGTAGTTGATATGTTGTTTTTGTATTTATGGAGAAATTGATTGATGTAATTGTATTATTTTGTGGTTAGAAATAATTTGTTGAAAGTTGAATCTTTCTTCTTCTAAATGATATGTAAAAGGTTAGTATGTAAAAGACAGAATGATTAATGAAATGTTAAATTCATTTGTTTGAAAGTAGAAAGGTGTGGGTTTGAACCTTTTGATTGTCGTGTTGTTGTTCACATTGTATAAAAATGAATAATTTTAACTGGTAACTTCTATTTTGTCCCTCTTGACTAGATATATATTAACAATTTTTTATTAATTTATTTTAATTAATTATAATTATAATTATTACTGATTTTTTTTCTCTCTCCTTTCAATCAAAATCTATAACCATCTTTAAAATCAATTAACTCACCAAAAAAATCTACTAAATCTTACAAAAACACTCTGCTAATTACACTTCTATCTATGGGCTTGAAAGGACCGTCATTCATTTGTGTGGCTGCAATTGAATTGAAAAGTCAACCTTTGTTAAGCACATTTAATTCAATTCGAAACCTGTGACCAGATTTTTGGTCCCCCACGTAACAACTTCGAAGCAGAGTCCAAAACATTTAGAATTTTCATCCCAAGTGAGGCACAAATTTTTGTATTGGAAAAAGCGATTCAATTACCCAAAAAACTGCATCTTATCCACTTACACCGAAAGCAAGCATGGGAATCGTGGAGTGACAAATCAAGAGGAGGTTGGGCATCTAAAGTCGAAAACGTTTTCTTCTTCGCCACGAACAAGCCGAGCTAAAGAAGTGAGGTGGGATCAGAACTCCATTCAAAGCTGCACTTCATCGACATTGGTTTTTTCTTTCCCGCGTAAACAATCGGCACGTGTTGAATGCGGTGGCTGTTTACGTGCGGTCCACCGTAAGGCAAACTGTGAGGAATCCGTATAAGTACGATATATCTTTTGTTTAAGGTCCGTCATTTTAATGATTACGTTGTTTAATCGTAAAATAAATTTATTTTATTTTAAAATATTGACTACTTATTACTTTAGTGTGTGAATGATAATTTATTTAGTTGAAAGTAGCAAGTTAGCATGTTTATTTATTTTTAATTAATAATTAAATAATTGATCTGTTCTGGGTTCAGATGTATTTTGATCAAAATAAATATATTTTTTGGGGTTCAGTTTTTTCTTTAAATTATATGTTTATAGTTGATATGTTTTTTTTTTTTTTTTGGGTATTTGTCGAGAAATTAATTGATTTCATGATAATTTTTTGTGGTAATTTCATGGTCTTTTAAATGGTATATAGAAGGTTAGCATGTACAAATGGTTAATGAAATTATAAATTTATTTATTTGAAAGTAGAAGGGTATGGGTTTGAACCTTCTTCATAATTAGTACTTGCCTTAGGCATAGTACTATTGGACACTGGCTATCTAGCCTCAGGAATGCACCGCGGGTACCTTGGCAATAACTGAATTTATTCACTCTTCCATCATTTTTAAGTCAGTACATTTAAAAGGTGTTAAAACCAATTTTTTTAATGCGTTGAGAAGATTGTTTTAATTTTTTAATAGGAGTGTACTTAAATGATTTTTATATTCATTTTAAATTATTTATTTTATGTATTTATTTTATTCAATTTTTTAATATAAAATGTTAAATGATTTTTATTTTTATTTTATATATTTATTTTATTCAAATTTTAAAATAAATTTAACATACTTATTTTAAATTAATAAAGTGTAAACTTGTTTTTTTTGAAAATTTATTAAAATTTGGTTTATTATTTTCAACATCAACTTTATAGTTAAATTTAAATATTCAAAATTAAATTAAAAAAATATTAGATTTTTAATTTTTAATTTTTAAAGTTTGAAACATTTTTTTCCTTCCCCTGATGGTCAAGCGATACGGCAAAGTCATTCGGATTAACAATACGAGATCTGCATTGCCTCACGCGAATGCAAGGGTTTTGGTGGCTATCCAGCCTGGTGTTGATTTACCTAATGCCCTATGGATAAAATTAGACAATGGGGATGCTATGTGCGCCCTTGAAATTCTTGGAGGCCTAAATGCATGTTATCTCTGCAGAAGAGAAAGGCACATAAGGAGGAACTTCCCCCTAATTAGTAAGAATGCAAAAGATGGAAACAACCACACTAAGGAAAGAAACAATATTGATGAACTGGAAAACAGGAAAACTCAGGCCACACTAAGTGAGGATTCAACAAACCCTATTGGTTCCACCGATGGTAACAGTGAGGTAAACTTAAACAATAATGAAAATCAGGAAAACAAAAAAACTAGGGTTGAAACCAAACCCTCATGGAAAAACACAAACAAAGCAACTCAGATGGAGGAAATACCTAAAGAAATGTTGGAGCCTTGGTTCGGTGACACGAACATAGGCTCATTAGATGATGAGGACCTCATCGAGGATCCTAGTCAAGACTCAGACTTTGATATGGATAGTAACTAGGAGAACATGGAAGCAGAAGCCCAAGAATTGGAGCAAGAAATTGAGGAGTTCAATGGACGCCCGACTGATAAAATAAGTGTTCTAGGGGAAGCAAATACCTCTCCAATAGGGGTTGTTGCTTCTCCTCAAATCCCAGTCGGAGATTCTAGCCTATCTAAGAATGGCACTGGATTGGGCGAGATGGTGTCCCCCCTTAAAGGGAAGCATAAAAACACCCAGCAATTGGCATTAGAGAGATTGAGAAATAACCCTAAGAATGGGGTTGGAGGAGACTCTGCTCCTAATAAGCAAACCTACTTCCTGAAAGATTTAAGGTTTTATAAAGAAGACCCTAACAAAGGGGGGACAACAATCTAGTCAGATGCCAGACCCTGCAAAGTAAAAGAAATAGTGAATGCCTTGGAGACCAACTCGGTTCCCACCTGTAACCAGTTTAGTACACTTGATGGATTGGTTGCAGACCAACCCTTGGTAAGGGAAAGCTCTCTGCTGAACTCTGGTGGGGAGTGTAATCAATTCACCATGGGTGCTGAGAGAGTTAGAGATGGGGATTTTGGTGGCCCTCAAGGAAAGGATGAGATCCTTGGTTTGGAAAACTCACCCTCTAGCAAGGGTGAGGCAGGCATAACCAGCCTAGTAACCAATGTTGTTCCAAACCTATCTTCTGAAATGACTGAGCCTTTTGAGGGGATAGGGGAGCCGACAACCAAGGGAGTCACTGAGGAAGAGGATAATACTGAACTTCCCAAAAGGCCAAGGGGAAGGCCAAGAAAAGGTACTAAAACCTTGATTCCAGAAGGGAAAGGTAACCTCAAGTTGCTAAAAAAAAAAAGAGGAAGAAGCTTAGCACAACCAGTGCTAGTCCAATCCCCAAAAGGATGGAAACTAATAAGAAGGTACCTAAGTGTTTTGAAGCTTTTAAGCCAGAAAAAGAATTAGGTTGTAATGACGCTTAATTGTATATCCTAGAACATAAGGGAACTGAAGTCCCCAGACAGGAAACATATTGTCAGAAGGTTCCTTAGTAGTTGTAAAGAAAAAGAGGTCCTTCTACAGGAGCCCGAGGCAACTGGGTTCATGCTGGAAACTAGTCTCAACTTTATCTGGAGGGATGCCATCCACCTTGCTACACATCATGAGAAAGGAAGGGGGGGTAGCTATCCTATTTTCAAAAGAGTGGAGGCACTATGTGTCAAGTCAAGGGGTCTCCCCTTGTAACAGAGTAGTCTGGGTACTACTGAAAAAAAAAGGGGAATTCTCTTTTGGTATTTGCTCCATATATGCACCTAATGAGTATGGAGAAAGAATAAAAGTTTGAAAATGGTTATGTGAACTGGAAAACATCCCTTGGATCCTTGGAGGGGATTTTAATATGATTGAAAATTAGGAAGACAAGCTGGGTGGAGTTGACATGGAGTGGAAAGGGAACGAGAAATACTTTTGGCCAAAGATGAAGAGCAAGCTTAAATTGATGGACCTGATTGAGGGGAAAAAGAAGGAATGTCCTAGCATATGGTACACTTGGTGCAATGCACAAAAGGGTAGTCGAAGGATTTATTGTAGGCTGGACAGGTTCTACATTAACAAGCAAGCATTTCTATCGGACTCCTTGAGAGATGGTTGTAAAATTGAAGTACACCCATCCACCCTTTCTTATCATCACCCCATAAAAGTGAGAATCCTCTTCAAAAAGGGGTCGGGGGGTGAGAAGAGGAAGGGACGTGGGTTCATGCTCAACACTAAATTTCTACATGATAAGGACTGTCTAGATGCCATCAAGACCCTAAGGATGATAAACATCTACATGCACAAAAATCTAAGTGCTATTGACAAGTGGAATGTGAATGTTAAAAGGGTGGAAAACACTGTTCCAGATAATTGGCAAGAAGAAAGCCTTGGATAGTAGGAGAGAAGAAGACATCCTTCAGGAAAGGTTGTTACAAGCAAAATAAGGGTTGTAGAAAGACCCCGAGAATGAAGAACTAGGTATCAGACTTTGCATAGCCAAAGATTCTTTAAGGAGACTCCAAAATAGGAAAATTAAGGGTCCCAAATTCAGGGCCAGGCTTAACTGGTTGGAAAATGGTGACAAAGGATTACATTTTTTCTTTAATTTCCTAAAAGAAAAGAACTTCAAAGAACAAATAGAGCAGATACAAGTTGATGAGGGGGTAGTGTGTGATCAAGAGGTAATCAAGAGACATTTCTACATGTTTTACAAGATGTTGTTCTCATCAGAAGATGGGGGGAAGTGGCTGCACTACTACAAGGGAAATAATCAGGAATGTCATTCCCAAGAAATTAGATGGGGAAGAGGTGGTAAATCTGGGCAATGATATTTCTAAATCTGAAATAGAGAAGGCAATTGATTCATTGCAGAATGGCAAGTCTCCGAGAGTGGATGGGCTCCCTACAGAATTTTACAAAGCCTTTAAAGAATGGATTGTGGATGACCTATTCTTAGTATACAAGGAGGCACTAGAAAAAGGATCAATAGGCAGTAGCATTATCAAGGGCATCATAAAGTTACTCCCCAAAGAAGGTGACAAGACTCAACTAAAAAATTGGAGACCTATAACCCTACTGAATGTCTCTTACAAAATTCTAGCAAAATCCCTGGCTAGAAGATTGGTTAAAGTGTTGCCCAAGCTCATCGGCCCAACCCAAAAAGGCTTTGTGAAGGGAAAATATATCTTGGAGAATCTCATCACTAGCTGGGAAGCTCTAGAGTGGGAAAAAAGCTCTAACCAGGAGGCTACTATGCTATTGTTAGACTTTGAGAAGGCATATGACAAGGTTGAGTGGTCCTTCATTAGACTAACCTTGGAAGCCTTTAGATTCCCTAAAGCCTTTTGCAACATGGTAGTCACTTTGTTTAAGGATGCTATAGCCCAGGTGGATGTTAATGGGTCCCCCACAGATGAAATTTCTCTCGAAAGGTCAATCAGACAAGGTTGTCCTTTAGCCCTAGCTTTGTTTGCGATTGCTTTTGATGCCCTCTATTATGTGCTCAGAACCAATGTGCACTCGCGAAAGGTAAGAGGCATAACACTCCCCAATAATGAAGAGCTTTTGAATGTCCAATTTGTTGATGATACATCTCTGTTCCCCTTACTAGAGGAAGAAAATGTCTCCAATCTAATGAAAAAGCTCAATATTTTTTCTGAAGCTTCAGGTGCAAAAATATCCCTATCTAAGTCAATTCCCCTGGGATGGAAAGATAGGCCTCCAGAGTGGAAAATTAATCTGGGTTTCCAATGGGGAGGAGCACATAAGCAGGTGAGATATTTAGGGATCCCCTTTGTAGTGTGTCCAAACTTAAATGAGATGTGGAATTGGATCAAAAACAAAATAGAAGGAAAATTAGGCAAATGGAACAGGTAGTATCTCTCACTGGCTAGGAGAATCCAAATATGCCAAAAGATCCTTTCATCTTATAGCCTATACTTTGCCACAATATGGTTGTTTTGCAGTTATCAGGTGGAAGAAATCTAGAAAAAGGTTCGATGTTTTCTCTGGTTTGATGGAAAAGGCACACGGTCAAGTGGAGTTGGTGTTGTGTAAGCAAAGCAGAAGAGAGGTTGGGTTTAAAGAATCTTAAAGTCCAAGGCATAGCATTGGATGCTAAGTGGATTTTTAAGGCCCTAGATGGTAATGAGCTCTGGAAAATATTAGTTAGAAATAATATCTCAAGGGAAACACCCAAAAATGGTAGAGCTTGGAAGGGCCTCCCCCTCAATGAGCTCCTTAGTTGTCCCTATCCTATTCTCCCAGAAGGCTCAGTGGTGTTTAGAAGCATTTGGAAGGCATGAGAATAGGTCAAAAAGTTTATCTGCAACTCTCAGGTATCCCAAGGCAGTGTCTTATTTGCTCAAAGATCCATTTGGTGGAACCTCAAGCAGAATGGTAAACCCCTGGCTCTCCTACAGGGTTGCTCGGCCAAGAATTGGAACAACAAAGGCATTAAGAGCTTCTCTGGAATTCTGCATAATGGAATGCTAAAAGAATGGGCCCAACTAAAAAATGAGTTTCACATCCCGGATACCCAATGGAGAGCATACTCCATTACAAGGGAAGCTTGTAGTGAAATAAACTAGCTGGTAAGTTATAATCCCAATGCAGAACAGTATAAAAAATTTCAATGGTCAAGTGGGGATAACATCAACAAGCTTAAAGCAAAAACCATATATAACACACTCACCAAACAACACGAGACCTTTGACTACTTGAACAAGGTGTGGAATGTTAACCTAAACAATAATGATTGGGCTAAAATCTTATCAAATAACTGGGTTAAAACAATAGAGCCAAGGAAGGCCTACTTTAGATGGTTGCTACTCTTTCACAGGTTGTCTTTCAAGTCATCTCCTTATGATATTGAAATCTACAGATTGTGTAGGGTTCTAGAATCAATACATCACATATTTTTTGGTTGTTTGTATGTAAAAGAACTTTGGCATTTTTTTTGCAATAACTTAGATGTATGGAGCTCCAATGGAAAAGTAAGGCTAGATAGAGTTCTTTTACTCAAAAAAAAAAAATTGGCAGAGAGCATTTCTTGTTTTCGTCTTGTGTATCTACTGAGACTCTGTGGCACATCTGGAAAGTTCAAAATGAGGAAATATTTAATGGGAAACTGAGGACACTTACTGAGTCTTCCAAAAGACTCACCCTATATAACATTGCTTTGTAGGTAATAATGATAGTGAAAGTCTCCAAGCTCAAGTTCCTCAAGTTGTTAGAAGATGATATCTTGCGAATCAGGTTGCGGGAAACCATGATGAGGTACACTTGGCAGATTGGACAGTCATGCACGAAGATTTTTTTTCAGGCACTAGAAATCTTTCAAAAGGAATTCAATAAGAAAGTGGCCAAAGAAGCACAGTTGGCGAACAGTTGGTATCTCCCAGAATAAATTAGAATGGCTCAACATAGTGACTCTTCATCCAGTGTAGAGACCTTTTTTGGCAGTCAAGTGGACCTTTTTGTAGCAGCCTAGCAAGGTATTTTGTTTAGTTAAACTGATGTTGGATAATTTTGATCATATGTTCAGCTATTTGTTGTATATGTAATGGGAAGGGGCTGGTTTTTTGTTGTAATGGGAGGGGTTTAGTTTTGTTGTTTATGTAAACAGTTGTATGCTATAAACAACTTTATGCTGTAAATGTTCTCCTTGTATTTTTGTTGCCCCAACTATTATCAATACAAAAAAAAACATTTTTTCCATTAAAATTATATAGTAAATTAGTTAGTTTTTAATAAATTTTATTAAAACTAAATTAAAAATTAAATTTAAGTTAATTAATGATTAATAAATAAATTTAAATTAACATTTTATTATATAATTAGATTATATAAATTTCCAAAAAAAAAAGATTTACACTTTACTATATATAATCTAATTACATAGTAAAATGTTAATTTAGATTTATTTATTAATCATTAAATGTAAATTTGAGCCCACTGACCAGATTTAATAAGAACTAATGAAACCTAACTACTAAAAAAATTAATGGAAAAATGTTTTGGACACCTACCAAAATTTAAAATCTAATATTTTTCAATTTTAATTTTAAATGTTTAATTTTATTGTTTTATTTGTTGTGTTAAATTATTTTTAATATTTTTATATTATGTAATTAAATTTTTTAAAATGTTATTATTATATTTATTTTATATTATAATTTATATTAGAAATTATTAAATAAAAATAGAATTTAAATAATTAATACAAAATATATATTAGTATATATTATATTTTATAGTAAAAATTATTAGATACAAATATAAAATTGTTATAATTAAAAAATATATATTGTTATATAATATAATATAAACTAATATATAGATAATATGTATTTAATGCAATACATAATTACTATATAATACATGGATAATATATATGGTAATTGTATATTGCATTATATTTATATATTAATTTACTTTGTATTATATAAAAATATATTATGTATTTTATTTAAAATTAGTTTTTAGGTAATAATTACTATATGTACTATCCATGGATGATGCATGGATGTTCAAAAGGTAAATGTTAAAATTAAGATATCTATTTTTAGAAAAAAAATATGTAAAAGAGGTTTGATATTTTTCATTGTCTAACCTTCCATGTACTCAAATGCAATAAAATAATTAAGATATCCTATTTATCTAGAAATAGGTTATAAAGATATATGTATAATTTTAAATATTTATTATATTTATTTTGCATGAAGCATAGATAGTACCTTTATTCTATTATACATATATCCTTATAATCTAAAACATTATGCATATACCTACATTAATAACAAATATATCTTTCATTTCTAGTATTTTCTTATATCACCTTTTAAATAAATAAAAATAGTTATTTGAATCCATAATCTAGTATAATTCTAGTTGAAGTACTCTAATATTGAATAAGTTCTTGTTGAAATAATACTCTAATAATGTGAGATAAAATAATAAACTAAATTTTAGTGATTTTTTTTTTTAAATTACACTTTACTATATATAATCTAATTATATAGTAAAATGTTAATTTAAATTTATTTATTAATCATTAAATTAACTTAAATTTAATTTTTACTTTAGTTTTAATAAAATTTATTAAAAACTAACTAATTTACTATATAATTTAAAGGAAAAAATGTTTCAAACTTTAAAAACTAAAAATTTAAAATCTAATTATTTTTTAATTTAATTTTGAATATTTAAATTTAACTATAAAGTTGATGTTTTTTTTGTATTAAGTATAGAAGATAAAAACCATTATAGCATATGTCAAGCAACATTCTGCTACTTACAACAAAGTCATAAAAATTTACAACAAAGGTCTAGGATATTTGCATACAACAGATAGTCTGCTAAGGAAACTTGTAGTCTAAACAAAATAACAGCTTACGAAGTAGCTAATCAGCAACCAAAGTATTACCAAGAGTATTGACTAAAAATGGCATCATGTAATGTGTTGTTGTTCCAACAAGGAACATGGTAACTGCTACTTATTAAGGCGACCACTGTCACCATCAGCCACTTCAGAATCTGCAACATTCAATGCCTGACAAAGAATGTTCATAGCTCCCCTGAAATCCTCGGCCTTTCTTTGGCTGCAATTATGAGCATGGGCACATTGTATTCCCTCTTTGTGAACTTCCCCCAAGCCTCCCCTGATTAGATCTAGAAACTTCACCATGGAGACTTCTAGTTGTAAACGAACCTGTGAAACAATAGAAAGGAGTGTGAGTCACTTTGCAGACCCAGTAAGTACCCTTCTACACCCCTTGAATTTATTTGCATTTCTTGCCTTCCAAACATACCATAAAATTTTAGTACTTAAACACACTCAGAACTTAAGAAGATCTTTCTTGAGATTTCTATTGTTAAATAAAACATTCTACCATTTTACATTGTCATTATTGTCCTAGATCATTAACTCATTACAAAATATTTTCCAAATTTCTTTTTCGTATAAACAATCAAACAAAATATGCTTTATAGTTTATGGAGTCCTACACATAGAAAAAATGTCAATATCCATATGATTAGACTTATAAGGAAGCCTATGAAGAAGAATGAGCCATCTAAAATGGGCCTTCTTAGGCTCACCAATGTTATGCCAGATATAATCAAAATTATTCACCCACATTTTGCTAGGGAGATCAATTCCCCAACTCAAGTTAGCATGAGAATAAACATGAATTGAAATAGTAAGCTCTTTGTAAATTGTTTTGGCTTTGAGCTCAACAAGCTTAGAACCATCCTTCCAAAAAAATTCACAATCCAAAGAGCTTGGATCAAAGGGGTTAGTATGGAAATTCATTCCTTTGAAAGCATCTTTCACAGTATTAAAGGTTCTTATGCTAGAGGGGGGCAAAAGGAAATCATTGGCGAGGGATTCCCAACTTTTGATTTGGCCCTTGTTCAAGATGTCGTTGAAGGTCTAGATGCTTGCGAGATTCCACCTTTTGGTGGATTAGCCTTGCAACAAGGCAAGAGGCTTGTTATTGTGAAAAAGATTCCACCAGATGGAGCTACTAGAATGGAAATTACGACCATTAATCAAGGGAATGTTGCTAGCATTGCAAAGGGCATTAGATTTAACAATTTCCCAGGCCTTCCATAGGCTTTTAAACACTGTGGAGTTGGCTAGAGTCATAGGGTACTAACCCAAAAGAATGTCACATACTGGCAGACCTTTCCATGTCTTTGCTTGATTGGGGGTGGCAAGTAGAATGTTGTTCCTTATCAACACCTTCCAAGGCTCGTTACCATCAAAAGCTCTGGAAATCCACTTGGCTACCAAGGCAATACCTTGCAGCCTTAAGTCCTTTAGACCAAGCCCGCCTCGACTTTTCTCCACATAGCACTAGTTCCAATTAACAAAATGATTTTTCCTCTTAACCTTACCATCTAACTAGAGAAAGCTTCTTATCCTTTTTTGGATCTCATTCACCTGGTAGCTATTGAACACCCAGACTGAGGCAAAATAAATGTTGTACGAAGACAAAATCTTCTGACAAACTTGCATTCTACCAGCAAACGAAAGGTAGTGTCTATCCCATTTCACGATCTTGCTTTCAATTTTACTACTTATCCACAACCACATCTCCTTAAGGTTGGGATTGACTAAGAAAGGGATCCTGAGTTATCTTACAATTTTGCTCGGTAACCCCCACTAAAATTCATATTTATCCAACCATTTGGGTGGCGGGAATCCTCCCACCCAAGAATGCAAGACTTGGCAATAGAAATTTTAGCACCAGAGGCTTGAAAAAAAAGGTCAAGCTTTCCCATTAGAGCCTCCATGTTCCTTTCTTCCAGTTCCAAGAAAATTGTAGTATCATCTACAAACTAGATATTAATTAGCTCATTTTGATCTGGAAATTTGATACCTTTTACTTTTGGAGACGATGACTGGTCTCTTAGTAGGTAATGGAGAGCATCAGATGCAATGACAAAAAGAGTTGGGGCCAAGGGACACCCTTGTCTAATAGATCTCTCAAGCTCAAATTCCTATGAAACTACCCCATTTACCTCTACTTTGGGCCACAACATTATTCAGGAGAGTATCCACCATATTATAGAATTCCCTAGGGAATCCAAATGCAACAAGAGTTGTTCTTAAGAAGGGCCATTCAACCCTATCATAGGCCTTTTTGAAGTCCAACAAGAGCATTGTTGCATTCTCATTGGATTGTCTTGCCCATATTGGCAATTTCTATATAAATCAATGTTCACTTTAGAAGTCAACTTTTTAAAATATCTTTTACCTCTATTAATAGCTTGTAACAACTTTCCCAATGACATCAAGCCTATTGGACAATGAGCTAAACCTATTTTCAAGCATGAGACAAGTTTTCCAATGAAATGTGGACTAGCAAGTCTACTTAAAAGAAAGCCTATCGGGTAAGAATATTTAATTATATATTATAATTTTTGTATGACAACTATCCATTCAAAGTGCCAAATTTAAATATTAAGATATTTTAATATACATAAAATTATATAGAAACCAAATGCATATATCATCATTATCTTATATAAGTTTTGATATAATATGTCAAAAAAATCTCTTTGATGTGAAAGATTCCTACATACAACAACCATACAATCATCAAATTTAGGCCCTCTGTACTTTGCACTTCCCTAGCAACATAATACCTAATTTATTTTGAATCTCACTTATTTTCATTGATATAAGTAAGTAAAATAAAGATCTATTAACATAGTCTTAACTCCCTCATAAAATTATGAGCAAAATTATATTAGTACAAATAAAATAGGTCATAAGAAATCACAACTCATAAAAAATCAACACATGTTTAATATGAGTTCCAACTATCACAACTTAGTCCATTGATTTGCATGTTAAAAATTTGTTTATTTTAATAGAAAGGCAATACAAATTTGAAATAAAATGTCTAACCATTAAATAGTTAAAAGATAGTTTATATTTGATTTATCCAAAAAATGTTGGATAATGAGTTCCACTCAAAATAAAGAGAGCTATTGCCTCAATGATAGAGCATCATAATATACATAAGAGATCCCAAATTCAAAAATCCTAATTAAGCCATCAAAATATTCACATGATATCAAAATACACTAAAATTCCTAAACATAAAATGTAACTTAATAGAATGTTAAAAAAAGAACCAGCCTTAAATTATAAACAAATCAATGATAAAACACTCTAACATACATTAAAAAAACTTTAAACTCTAATTAAGTCATTAAATAAATTACATAAAAAATAATAAATAATTATCATGTTTTTATAACCAAAAATTATCTTTTACCTATAAATAAAATTAATATTTAACAATAAGCCCCCGAAAATAGACCAAAGTATTAATAAGCTTGCATTTCAAGTTCATAATGAATAAGATCATTAAAGAACCATTATTCAAAACATAACTAGGTTAACAATATATCTACGACATTAGAACAATATTCTATTATAAAAAGAGAAAAACTGTAAAGTGGGTGAAAATTAAAGCTCTAGGGAATCAATATCATCTTCAACCATAGTGTTGATGGAAGGAGTTGGATTGCAAGCGGAACAATTGGTTATGATTTCCCCTTTGCTTCCTGTCACTACGCTCAGTCAAGACCCTTTTTTTCCATGGCCAATTTCTCAAATAAGAGATCTTGATCGAGGGAAAAGTCTTTGACGATTTGTTTGGTGTGAGAGAATGTGTAAAGATCTTAATCAGCATGAATAGGACCTCTCAATGCTTCAATTTCACGTAATACAATTTTATGAATACACTGGGTGAGCGAATGTCCAATACGGTGGTGTTGGTGACTTTTGTGCTTGGACAAGTGGCAAGCTTCAAGTCCTTGGCAAAGCTCTTGGTGAGAGTGTTGTGCTACATGGGGTATAGTCATTCCTCAAAAGACATGCAATTCCCTATTCCTATGGTGTGCCCACCTGTACTCATCCAATGATAAAAACAAAATCCAATATATATGTACAAAATGGAAAGTAATTCAAAACATATGCAAAATAATACATTTTGAATTCAAAGAATATTTTATTTAATAGCTTTTATATCCTAATTAAGTGAGATTTGGTGGGCCTTTTTTTCCACTTCAAACAATCATCACTTAAGAGCAATCATTAAAATTTGATCCATTAACACAAAATTGAAAAATTAAAATATTGTTTAAATATTGAATGCCTTATGTTGTTATATGGAGCCTAATTAGACTCAGAGGTTAAATTTTCCTCTTTTATTGACGCGGTTTCCCCCCAAATTATTTAACGGGGGCTTGGGGGCAGTGCCCCTAGTGCTCCCTGTCGCAATACAGGGCGGGGTTGAGGGGTAACGCCCCCGAAACCTCACACGATTTTTATTATTTTATGAAGGCATTAGGATTTATTGTTCTATTGGCCAACATAGAAAACCCTATTTTGTAACCGACACAAGTCTTGATAAAAGGCTAAGGGTTAGGGTTTCCATTGACATTGTATTGTAGCATTTGCAATGGTATTGAGTTGCAAGGATTGTTGGTTGTAATCGGTTCTATTTGATGGATAATAATATTGGACTCTCCGTTGGTGGATGTAACCTGAGTTTGGGTGAACCAAGTTAAAAATTGTCTCTCATTGTTATTATTTCTATGTTTTTTCATTCCTATGTTTAATCTTTATTTGCATTTAATTGATATTTTTTGCATGCAATTCCTAACACCTTAAATAACAAAAAACATGTTGACTATCTACTAAACAAAATGAGTAAATGCAGAGAACCTAAAAGAGCCACAAGGTCGATGACATCAAGGCCTTTGGCAACAAAAATATCAATGAGGGCTGAGGCACTAGAGGTTGGGCCTGGAATGTTTGCAACTGTGATTGCTTGAGTGAAAAACTTCAAGTTGTCTCTTCGTCCTAGAGGAGCTTTGTATTTTGGTCCTCCAGTATATTTAAAAGAATGATTATACAATACAAAAGGTTAATTATTTTCTTCAATATATAATAAATCTTAACAATAATTGAAGATATAGAATCTAAATAATAGTTTATTGTTCTTGAGCAAAAAATTAGTGAAATGGATCATCATACACTTAAAAACATGAGAATTACTATATGCATTAGTAAAGAATTGGATAATTTCCACCAACAATTTCTTATTGTGAAGAGTGATCTTCTAATTTCTTTTTTGTTTGTCAAGAAATTAAGGTAGATTTAAATAACATTTTTTAACATCTTAAAACATGAAAGTGCATGATAGACAAGAGCTCTATTTGTTGCTATATATTATTTGACGAACTCTCTATTCTCTTATTTTATTGGATGATCTTTCTTTGTTTCTCAAGGATTGCCACATACACCCAATGTAAGTTGTTTACTCATCATATTAAACATGTTGATAACATTGGTTGTTTACGTGTTGGCCTACTCCTCATGTAAAGAACTAGTATATTGACAAGGCATATAGGTGTAAAAAGAGATGTTTATTGTCGAGACTATTTAAATGGAAGAATTTAAACAAAGCCAATATTGCTCAAATAAAAATGAACACACAATTACAATAAAAAACAATGTTAATGATTAATATAAATTCTAAACTTATTATGTATTTTATTGAATAAAACTTACAATTAAAAAAATATTTGTATATTTTTCCAAAAAAATAATAATAATTAAACATGAAACTAGCTTGTGTATAAAATTTGGTAAAAAGAAATAGAAATATTTAGTAAAAAATATTTTATTTAAATATTTTATATTATAGATCATTATTCTATTCAAGTTTAAAATTTAAATTAAAATTGAGAATATTTATTCTGTAAATTTATTCAAAAATACTTTAATTTATTTCAATAAATTGGACTTATTAAAAAGCATTTAACTTCACAAATAAAACAAAAACCACTAAAAGAAATTGCAACATAAATTAAAAACTGATTAAAAAAAAACACCTAGAGAAAGGGAAGGAAATGTCTTTTTATAGTCCACCATTAGGCAATATGTTTCCAAATCTACATGACATATATATATGAGACTACCCCTACTCTAACTGTGCTTCAGATCCAAGGTGTGTATATCCTATCCCTTGGAGGATTTGAACTTGTGACCTCTCTTTGAAAAATATAAGTTCCCCACCATTAAACCAACTCAAAAGAAAAAAACAAACAATTTAGACATAAATTGAAGTTGCAACTCTCTCTTTACAAATTCATTTAAAAATAGGAAATAGTTCAAAATATGTTTAAATTACTTTTAAAAGTTCTCCACCATTAAACCAACTCAAAAGAAAAAAAGTAGACATAAATCGAAGTTGCAACTCTCTCTTTACAAAATCATTGAAAAAAATTGAAAATATGTTTAAATTACTTAAGATATGCCATGCCCCAATTTTCACCCAACTAAACAATACACAACCAACATATTTTTTTTGGTAAACATATAAACACTATTGATTATTAACCACTCATTAATCGTGGTAGCATACAAATGATAAGGTTGATATCAAGTATCCAGGCTACTAACATTAATCTCACTACCACCTTAATCCTTACCATCACTTATATAT
The DNA here is from genome assembly GCA_007258455.2 of Sequoia sempervirens. Taxonomy (NCBI): domain Eukaryota; kingdom Viridiplantae; phylum Streptophyta; class Pinopsida; order Cupressales; family Cupressaceae; genus Sequoia; species Sequoia sempervirens. The sequence continues at coordinate 20,113 of VDFB02290028.1, forward strand.
ATATAATGGTTTTAATACTATTAGCTTCAATTCTCAAATCAATATTTTATTTCTTATTACATCTCTAGTACCAAAACTACTATTAATACATCTCTCAACATTTATATATAATACTAGCCTTTCTTATCTTAATACCTAGCTAATTGGCCTTACTATCTTTCTAACCTCCAACTCACCATCAATATTTAGTTATCAAGCATTTTTACATTAATGATTCATTAGTTTCAAATGTAACCCAAGAAGGTGAGACTTAGCACCCTCGATAGTAATAACAATAATAAGCTTATCCAATCCTATTTTGATGAGAAACACTTACGTCTGATTATAGTTTTTGAGAAAAAATGATCACTAGGGGTAATTTAACATCTTGTTAAGTAGAGACAAATGGATACCATTTTGATGAGAATGGTTCATTTTAATGGTAGTACTTCCACCTAGTTGAGATGGAAATTGAGGAACCCAATGGGAGACATCCTACCACCTATTGATCTATTTCACTAAGAAGTTTATACAAGACCTTTCATTATATATATCCGTTGAAGAGCCTTCTGAATTGAACACAAAGATTGAGGTTGAAGCACCCAAACTATAACTTAAAAGGAAGAAGTATTACATACTTAAGTTGATTTACTTAACAATAATAGATGAACATTTGAATTTAATTTTTATATAGAAAACTAACCAACCAAGATACTTGAATAATTAAATTAAACATACTAAAATAACGTACTTTTATGTTAACTATTGAGTTCATTTAATGACATTCAATATTACACAAAAAAAACAAAAACTAAATTGACACAAAAACTATAATTTAATACAATGTTTGTTTGGCTATGAATTTTATATTTTGTTAAAGTTTATTAATTGTCTAAAAATTTCTTGTTGATGACTTCTTCTTTTTTCCCTTTTTCCACTTAAACATAGACTTATAATACACTATAACTTATTTTTAACAAGTTGCTTAAAATAAAATTAGAAACAAATTTTACAAAAATCAATAACCAACTGAAACTAAATATTCTTCTCCAACTCAAGTAATTACAAATTCAATTCTTCCTTTCTTTTTTTCTTTTTAAGTTTCTGGATTTAATTTAATCAAAAAGCAGCTAACTAAAAACTAACTTGTTAATAATATAAAAAAAAATTAACTAAAAAGGGGTAAAAATTTATTCAAACAAAACAAAAAAGTACAAAGCAAAGGCATGACAGATTTCTGTCAATCTCTACTAAGGGGTTCAACTTTTCAGACAAATCCAGGGGTAATTGACCCCTATCCACAATGTTTCAATTCTGCAGATGATCGGAGGTCTATTTGGCCAAACAATCCACAACTTCCTTCCATTCTCTATGAATGTGACAGGAAGTAACAGAATCCAATGAAACACACAGATTAAGAATAATTTCCAACAAGTCCGAGGTTTACAAGTTTGCCTCTCAAATTCCTTCATAATCTAATGCTGAATAATTATACAGGAATTTATAACCAATTCTCCTTCTCTTCTATTTCTTCTCAAGACCCCCTTCTTTTTTAACTTTTTTTGGAATGCACAGGCTGAATTAGTTCCTCTACTTTGGATCTGCTTACAGATATATGCACAAGTATTCATTCATTTTGAGCATCTGAATTTATTTGTTTCAAGCATGCTGGGACAGAGGCAATATTTTCTTCAATGACAAATCGGTGGTTCACAGAAAGATTTGAGGAATTACTTTTCGTTTCCAAAAACCTACCCCCAAATTTTATGACGAAATTGCTTAATCATATATTTATGTGTGCTCCTATACGAATGCTTAAAAAAATGTTGTATCAGAGATCAAATTAAATTTCTTAGAAATTTGCAGTTACATTGCAGATTGCAGATCGACATTGGTAAAACCTAGACCAGACACACACATCTTCATAATTGGTAAAAGGGAAATTCTATTAATTGTTATTCTGTTTTGCATAAGATGGAGGCCGCATCAGTTGAACTCAATGAAATCTATTGCAGATTGAGGCAGCGTATTCCTTTAAATTTTGCTTTGAAGTTTTTCTGAGGCACAAAATATTGCACGCAAACTTCATGGTTAAAAGGCTAGCATATATATATACACATGTATAATTGATATATATGTATATTTATAGATAATTTTTTTAAGATCAAATATAAAATCTTAATTACAAATGCATTTCAATATAAAAGGGGAAAAGACTATGAATTCAAAAATTGTGAAAACAGACACATACACATGTTTCCTTTACCTTTTTATACAGAAATTTTGATGATTTCAAACCCAACCAAGTTTTAATTCCTTCCCTTAAAGTTCCTCAAGCAAATTAAGGAAAGATACCCAAGACACAAACCCCTCATTAATTTGAAGATATAAACAATTGACTTTTAAGATTGCATACATTAAG
>VDFB02290029.1:0-38155 GCA_007258455.2 Sequoia sempervirens
CTTAACACCCAAATTACAATACAATATCTGAGTAGCAATCCTTTCAATCAAAACCATCAATCTATGTTTGAAGAAAATTTGGCAACAAAACCCTGCATATCTATAAGTGCATAATAATTCATCCCAAGCATCTAATATAGGCCCAACCGAAAACTATGAAGTGTTCCCAAACCACGAACCAAAGCCCAATTTGGGCACCCAGATTGGTCTTATGAATTCCAATGCCTCCCTAATGGTGAGTCAACATATTGAGAATAGCATGTAAAACTTGATAGTCATAGATTGCACCTACCAAAGATAGAAACTCCATTTTGGTCCATTCAAACCTCTTACAAGATACTCCCATACATCATTCTTACACATCATAAACCAATCAAACCTCTTTCACGAATTTTCTAGCCCACTTTGTAACTCCCTCTTACATATTCTTACACATCATCGATTCTCTTACACATCTTACAATGCCATAGATGCTCTTACACACATTATAAGACAAATGCCATGTGGCACAATATGTCATCCCAAAGAATCTTGGGATTTCTCCCAAATGGGGCACCCATTTTCATGTAGCCCCAAAATAAACATATACAATATTGAATAAATACAATGTCTACCTAGTTTTGTAAAGTGTTCAACACCTAATCCGAATATTTATGCATTTTTTTAAACATTATTTTACAAATTTATGTGTTATTTAATATTCAAAAATTTGTCAAATCCCGAGTCCAAGGCAAATTTTAGGCTCACCAAGTTTTTGTTGAGTCTAAGTTTTTGAACCATGATTTAACCTTTATACAACAAACCTTGCTCTAATAAAATTTGCAGCATACACAACTTCCTTCACAATAGATATACAAAAGAAACAAATGTAATGACATTTTACAAGGGTTTTGTTGTGAGGGACAAAACAAGGCAACAACTTACAAGAATTTCAATGTACTTGAACATTTTGGAATACTATTGTCATGTCCCCTTCTTGCAATTAATTACTTTGGTCACATTTTGAGGCTCAATGAAATATCCCAAGCTAATTTTCTATACAAAAAAAATTCACTTCCACAACTCTATGTGCACAAGCATTTCATCAAATAGTTTGTCTGTAACTAGATATTCTGATTTGTGCTTGGAAATGCTTGGGAGATTTATTCAATTCCTCCAATGTAATTCACAGATAATACCTAACTCAATAAATACAGAGTATTGCAATTTTGGCCATAATCCTATTCATTTATTCATACTTCGTAATGCTGGAAATGAACATTACAACTGTTGAATAGTAACAAAATTTAAATATTATTCGAAAATTACAAAGAACATATAACTAAGTAATTTATGACCTTTTTCTTTGTTCCAACTACAAACCTTGCTCCAAATCCTATGACATCCAATGACTAATATGGCTTCATTGTTTGAAGGTATAAATAAATCAACTCCTTGTTGCAAGTGGCATTGACCAAGAAGCCACATACAAATTCAAAGGAGGTCATAAACTTTATTTGGGGTGTTGATTTTCCCTAGGGTATCGAGTATATATGGCAATGCTATTCCCTCCTTACCACCACGTCCCCTCAAATACTTGAGCATTTAATATTTGAAGTCATGTGCATTCCAACAAAGATACGGATTGTAATGTCCCCTTCTCACACCTAATCAATTTGAAGACCATTAGCCTATTTTCGAGTTCTCGTGGCAAGGGGACTCCAAAGATCTTGGAGGATGTAGTTTTGGAGTTACAAGGTTTCTTTTGTTGGCAATGAGCTCAATGGACAATACTGACCTGAATGACACTAAGTGTTTTCAGACTTTTGAGGTGTTCTCCAAACTTCTTGGAGAGAACGTCTATTTATAGTAAGTCACCAAATTGGCTTCTATTATTCACCCAATACCTTAGTATTATCATATCGGCGTGGTTAAAATTGGATTTTGATGTGTTTCGGGATTTTCCGCAACTTGGGAAGAAATAATTAGATTATTCACTTAAGTTATAATGTTTTATCATTATCTTTGATAACTTAAGTGTAATATCTTTTCGAAAAGGTATTTTAAATTCCCAATTGGACACCTAGGAGAAATAGGGTCTTGCACATGAAAAAGGTTTTATTTTATTTTAAAAGGGAATTTGATGGAAAAGGTGATTAAATGTTCACACATAATGAATTATTTAATTTAAAGCAAAAGTGTTTTTTCAAAAAATGCAACAAAAAAGTAAGAAAGCGCTTTTCAAAAACAAAAGCAAAAAGTGTTTTTTCAAAAAAAAGATGGAAAAGCAAAAACCGTTTTTTCAAAAAAGCAACATAAAAGCAAAAAACACTTTGTTCAAAAAAAGCAACCAAAAAACTATAAAAGGAGGTGTTGGGGGCTAATTTGGATATGTTGAAGAATAATAATGTTATGCTACCGAAATGGCTTTGGTTCTCTTCAATTTTTGAGGACAAAATCCCTCGTTGATTTCTAGTTTTGGAATTGCAAGATATTCCCTAGCTAGACTCTGGTGTGATTTCAACCAAGAATCACCATTAGAACTGATTTGAAGTTTCAGATTGGGTTTTCCAATATGGACTATTTTGATGTGTTTTAGCATTACATTTTGGTGTGATTCTTTTTCAAATTGCAAAAGTGTTGAGTGTGGAGTTTGGTGTGCTTTAGAGGGTCGTACCATTGTTGCTACCTACTGCAACTGTAGTTTCAGACCTGCAAATGTCTGATATACCCTTCCCAGAATAATGATACACTCTTTTCATGAGTTTGGGTGTGAGTTGGCACTATTGTTTGAGTGTCAATATAGTTGGTGATCATTTTGGCACATTGGAGGTAGCTAGGTGAAGTTTCCTAAGTCATCTATCTCACTGTCCAGACTACTGCAGCAAAGTTTCATACTTATATCCGACTTCCATTTGCCATATTCTAAGGTATATTTTCTATTACAATGTTGGGTGGTTAGTTTCTTGAGTTGGTGGTTCATTTGGGGTGCTTAAATCAGCTTCATATCACATTAATATTTGTAACAGTAGATATGTATTTGGTTTGGAATGAATTGTAAGAGCTAACATTGTAACACTAGGTGGTAGTACCACTAGTGATCTTTCTCTTCTTACTTGTTATTACTTACCCCGGTGCATAAGTGGCTCTTGTTACTCACCCCACTGAATAAGTGGCTTTCTATTACTCACTCACTACTAAAAAGTGGAAGAGTTGTTTATTGGTTGTATTCACTCACCACTGAGAAGTGGAAGAATTTACTTTGCATTTCTTTATTGTATATGCTTTCCTACTACAAAGTGGATGTGCCTAGCTAACCCAACTGGATAAGAGGATGTTACTTTAAGCTGCTTACTTTAAGTATAATTGTAATCCCATACATTGTATGCTCTCACCTCGCCCACATTTGGAACTTGGTGATTAAAAAGAGGAGAGGAAAGTTATTTAGCATTTTCATTTTGTTGGGATAACAAGTTGTTTTCAAAAAAATTAAGGGTGGTTATTACATGACTGCAATAAATATCCATATGGCGCCCTTATTAAAGTGTACGGCGCTGATGATTAAGGCTGCGGCTCCTAGAAAATGGCTATGCTTAACTTGTAAGGCTTTACACATATGCTTCAGTTGATACTACCAGCTATGAATGGTATAAGTTGTAATGACTACAGCTGAGAATAAATCAATATCACCTTATTTTCTCCTGCAAATATCTCCACAAAAATATTTGAAATTTGTCTTAAAATAAGACTTCACAAATTTCTAAATCTTCAACCACTATATTCCAATGCAAGAAATCTGAATGACCTTTTCAGCAACCAGTAAAATCTTGCACTATTGAAACCAGCATCCCTCAGGTTTTCGTCAAAGGGTTTGCTTTTCCAAGAACTTCTCCAATTTTATCAAAATAATAAAAAAGCATATGAAAATGAGCTTTCAAAAGCACTTTTCTATTGATTCCCAAAGCCACTAGAGCAATTTTTCAAATTCCTACACTTCTAATATTTTATTTTAATCCAAGAAATAAAACTTTATTAAACTCCACAAAATATTCCACTTAAGTCACTTTATGAAACTTATTAAATTAATTAAATAATATTACCCATAAAATGTGCTTAATTGGATGATATCAAATAATGAAAATAAAATATTCCCTTTCGCCTCACTTTAGCCTACAAGAATAAAATAGGCTAATTGGTCACTTCAGATTACTCCTCGGGAGCGGACATTACACCCAATTATTGGTTTCTTTGGGCAATTATTAAAAAGATACTTTTTATTTATTTCTTTATTGTTGGAGAGAAAAAAAACAAAGGGCACAAATTTGTAATGCCTATAAAGGCAAAAGCTAATACCCTCTAACATCCATTATCATTATCACAAATTCAATTTTCAAATCAAAGATCAAGGATGGAAACCCTTGGTTATTGGCAATTCTTGGAGGACAAAAACCCTCTTCGGGTCATTTCAAATTGGGGACGAAAAATCCTCAATTCTTCTTTATCTGCTAGATGCAAATTGTAGGGATGAATTTGGCAAATTTATGCTGTCATCTGCTGCGCCAAACTGAATCAGCAGTGTAGGGCCAGCTGCCACTATATAGTCAGGGATTTTGTTTTGCATATTTTCTAATAAATACTGTTGCCCAGCGCCTTGTTGCTGCTCATAATTTACAGACTACTGATTATTTTAATTTTGCTGAATTATTGATCCTGTTGTCCAGTACCACATTTTATACATTAATTCCAATTGCTATTTATTATATGATGCTGGCTGTTGCGACCTAAATCTGAATTGTCATTTCAAGAAATATTTCTCCCTGACTAGTGATTTCCATTAATTAATGATAATTACAGTTATTGCTGACCTAATAATGCTGTGCTGATTGTTAGTGGATCTGAGTTATAATTCAGTGGATGATCTCATTTGTTAGTTGAGGCAAAAATATCATTTTGGTTCACTGTTAATGCTTTTAGGGTTAGGAATTAAAGAGGTCGTCAAAATTCAGTTATTTATCACTTGAATCAGCCCTGATATTTCCATTTGTATTGATCACTGCTTACCCCAGCCATTTATTATTGTTTTCAGTTAGCAAGTAAAATTCAGAAACTATATTTAGTTGAGTTCAACTTTACTCTTTAACCTAGGATTAATTTCCAATTTCAGTAGTTACTTCAGTATCTATTTTCAGTTTGTTTTCAGTCATTCTCATAACCAAAAAAATAACAAAAATGTATACATATATTTCCAAAAAATCCTAAAATGGACATTACAACCATACGTAACAGCAAACTGTTAATATATACACGATAGTTCAATCATGTCTTTAACACTATGTTGAAAACTTGATGTAAGAAGGAAAAAAAACAATTAGAAGAATCAGTCAAGAAACTTTAAATATTAAACAAATAAATAACACAGAGCCATCCTCCCAAGTGGTGTAATATTGTCATCTCTAGCAATAAAAATAGTACTTTCGATTATTTGTTTTGTTTTTCACATGAGAGGATATAGTAACTCACAACCAAAAAGATTCAAGAGCTTGAAGTTCACCAATAGACTCTGGTATACAAGAAATCTTGTTGTCAGCCAATGACAACTCCTTCAGCATTTTGAGAGAGCTACAGTCAAGTGTTAATGCTTCCAATCGATTACCCTAAATGGTTAACAATTGCAAAAAAAGAGTCAGGCAACAAGGACTAGAAATATTCAGTTAACTACTTCTCAACAAAGACTACATGAATTATAAACAGTAATGTTACATCCCGATTTTATAGCTACTATTGCATAGGGCAATTGATTGTAATGTTTGAATCTTTATAGTGAATAAAACAATGATGTTTTTATTATCAATAATGGCATTCTATTTAAATGATGGTTTCATTTGATTGTTACTTCAATTGATGTAATTTTGAATGAATGTTGCATAGAATTATAGAATAATGTTATTCTAACTTGTGAGATGTTTTTACCTTTTTATGAGCATATGACTGCCGATGTCATGTCATGGTGCGCAGGTATGAAGACTGTTCCTCCGGACAGAGGAGAGACATCATTCGGGGAAGAACTTGGTCGGGTAAACAGTAACAATTACCAAATTGAGCATACACACACATACTATAGATTGAGTAAGCCAAGTCTGTTTGTCGAGATAACGGTAAGTCATCCATAGACTTGTCTAATTGACCTTAAGGTTCTGAATTCACTTCTTTATGTTTAAGAGATGTGATTGTTTAAACGTCATACTTGCTATACCATGACCCAAGTATGAATGATGTGAAAGTTGTGTTAATGATTGATTGGGAACGCACATACATCTATACATTGTGAACACGTATTTATATGTACAGACATATCAATACATGTGTACGTTAAGCAGACGGATATGCTCATACACATGTGTCGACATGTATGTACGCATACATACGTATACACAGGTATATATATATGTACACAGTCCACTTGATATCTGTGGTGAAAATAATATTTAATATTATTGCCTAGCAAATTTACATATATTTTTATGTATAAATGTATATATTAAGGATGTGATAATATTTATGGATATTGACATAAATACATAAATACCTATGTAAATATATTATATATTTATATATTTAAAATATATGTATTAATATTAAGGTAATATTTACATATATGTAAATATATATAAATATCACGATGTAATGTCGGAAACTATATATATTTATATATTTAAAAATATTACACTTAATTGAAATACATATATAATAAAATATATAAATGTATGATATTGAAATGTAAATTATATAAATTTAAATAAAACACAATCCCGTGAAAACTCTTCGAATACATTTGAAGACTTCATTTTTTGAATCGCACCACTTTGTAAAATCTTACAATGAATAAATATCTCATTTTAAACTATATTGAACATTTGAAAAAAAAGGAAAATACGTTTTAAATCATGAAATCGCGTGAGAAAGTCGCGCGCATGAAGAAAAACGCGTCTGAAGCGCGCGGGCAGAGAATAGGTCAATAAATAATGGCCAAAAACTTTTCTTAAGGCGTCTAAAATGGCAACGTGGATTGTTGCAGGCTCGACCTATCATTTGAAACGAATTTTTCAAATCATTTATATCAAATTAACCTAAAATCTGGAGAACGTCTTGAGCTGTCAAAATCTGCCATATGAGTTGATTTATTCTGCAAATTGCTGTCATCTTAGAAGGTCGAATCACCTCCTTAATTCGCCACATTGCAAGTTTGAAATATTCTGTAGATGTCTGGCATTTTTCTTACCTTCTTAATAGCAAATTAGTTGAGCAGGGACCCTATATAAAGGACGTTACTTCATTCTTCAAATCACGCCTTTTGCTAAATTCTAAGTTGAGCTTTTGTGTGCGAATTCATCTGGAGAACATTTCTTTTCTGAGTATTTTACTGTGTGTGGGAGTAATTTCAGCTGTGAGAGTATTCATCATATCTAAGAGTATCATTGCATTATTCATTTCTGCCAGTCATCAATTTTGAGTTTAAAGGATAGAGATTATCCTTCATTCTGGTTTGAAAGTTCTCCATCAATAACAAGAAGGCTGGAGATCTTTTGACTGAAGGAAAAAGGAGCTTCAGACTCAATCTAAATCACCATCTGCATAAGAGTATTTTAATAAATATCAGGCAAGCTATTCACCTTCTTATTCCATTCTAATATACTTCTAAAGTTCAATAGGCATTCTATTCGTTCATACTATAGAAGAGTTTCTGATCAAGGGTTGAATTCCTGTTTACTGAATGTACAAGGATAAGAATGTGATATTTTGTTCTATTCTTTAATGCTTGCAAAGATTAGGATTTGCACTTAGAATTCATAATCAAAGATAAGGCTGTGGAATTTAAGTAATAGTATTGTATGTTTTCTTTTGTATGCATTGCTTGCATTAGTGTACAAACTACACTGGAAACCTAGATACATTATAAAGTGTTTGCTTAATATTAACTCCATATGAAGAGTATATGTTTAAGTAGGTACTAAATACTAGGACGGGAATGATAGCATCGAGTCAAGTAACAATTTTCAGCTTAAGTCATTAAGGTTAACTTAGTGAAGCTTGTGTAACTCCTAGGCATTGATTTCCAGGAAAGGAGAGGACTTTGAGTTACTTGTTATGCTTTTCATTTCTAGTAGTTTAGCGTGATGTAGGAGGTCTAGGGTACGCACTACCCCGGAAGGACTAACCTACGCATAGTGTAAGAAAGCCTTAATGCAAATCGGCCCTGAGTAGTGTTTATGATAGATGACCTTCATTCGAAGTACTGAATGATAATACTTTGGCCAAAGTAGTGAAACGTACGACTGCCACGTAGACGTGAGTTAGTTGAGACTACACTGTCAGTTCATTGTGATCCGAGTACTAGTTCGAGATTGTGTAATAGCAAGGTTCTAGTTGTGTAGGACACAACACTATGCTCAGTTGGTAATCGTTAAAGGATGCCCTACCAATCTCTTCTTCGAAGGGAGGGCCATCTATCTAACGATAGGTGTGCGGGGGACAGCATTATAGGTCCGTGGTTGGCGGAAAAGCGCCCGAGTGATGTTTCTCCTCCACAGCATGCGGCCGATGTACCAAGATTTGAAAGGACGATCTCCTGGACCTTCTTACTACTATTTGTTTTAAAGCTCATTGGAGCTATGATAGTTAAGGTATGTATTCTTGTTACATGTATTGTGAAGTTTTTATATTGAAGTGGAATCTTTATTGTAAACTAACATGACAATTTGTTCACGTTTTATCAATAAAGGAAAAGAAAAAAATTCTATTGCAATGACATGTTAACATGTTTACTTACTTTTAGGATGTAATTTATCGAAATTTTATTTTACGGAAGGGTCGGGTTGTTACAAGTAAAATGGAAAATATAGACAATTTCCTAGAATCTAAATAATAGTTAAATTAACTTAACTAAATCAAGTATAGTTCCTATAGAAAATAGTTACTTGAGAACTCCTCCAGCATTTTGAGAGAACTACAGTCAAGTGTTAATGCTTCCAATCAATCATGCAAAATGGTTAACAATTGTAAAAAAAGAGTCAGGCAACAAGGACTATAAATAGTAAAATGGAAAATATAGACAATTTCCAAGAATTTAAACAATAGTAAAAAAAACAACTTAACTAGCTCAACTTAGAGAATTTTCAAAAGTCAAGTACAGTTCCTATAGAAAATAGTTACTATTCTAGATGACCTTTAACAAAAAATAATCATGAAAGTTATATTACGAAATTGAGCACATAAATATTACCAAGATATTCATTGATCAAGAAGTGAGAGCTTTCTTATATAGGTTTACAATAAAGGGCGACAAGCCACTATATGAATGTGGGATCAAAAAGAATACTAATAAAGCAGAAAGAATTTTCTGAAGCTTATCCTAAACTCAAAATGAAATTATTAAAAACTATGACTAAAAGCTAATTAACCATTCCTAAATAATAATTACTTTAACACCCTCCCTTTAAGGTCAATCAACTTACTACACCAAGCTTATCCCAAAATTTTACAAATTTAACATCACCCAATGACTTGGTTAGAACACCTACAGTTCGGTCCATTGTTAGACAATTTTGGAGCATAACAGATCCATCTTCCACAAGTTGCCTAATGAAGTGACAATGTGGTTCCACATGTTCGATATGCTTGTGGAAGACTAGATTCTTGGCAAGTTTGAGCACCCTTTGATTGTCATAGAACAAGGGTGAAGGCTTAGCTTGAAAAATCTTCATGTCTAAAAGCATTCTTCCAAGCCAAATTGCCTCACATGTCACTTTTATTGTGTTTGCTGCGTCGTCTGATAAATTAAATACATGAATTAATAATGGAGAAGACCATGCATACCAGATACATGCATAAAATATATCTTTATTCGCATATGAATTGAATTTATTATAGAAGAAAACCAAAGATGGTCAACCAAGGATCAGAGTCAATCCAAATAGATCATACCTCTCTCCTTGACAATACACAATGTATTTAAAGGACTTGACAGTTGCCAAGAAGAACACAATCGTCAACCAACCGATGCTTATAACTACCCAAAGACGATAACCAATTAATACAAACAATTAATACATAGTCGGATAACCAATATTACTGGAGCATAATAATAGACATTCTACACCAACTACATCATCCCCCCCCTCCCCAAAAGAAAAAACCATCGTTTAGACAACAAGTAAACATCAAGTAACATTAGGGAAGACTTGCTAAACTGATGCTAATGTTGTGGACAAGGATTGGTAACCAAACTTGGAAGTGTACTTTTGCAAACTCAAACTTGGAGTGTACATCATTTTCATGAACTTTTAGGGGGCTCAAAGCAATGTTGACAGAGACAAAAATTAGAGATTTTTGAGTGTTTAACCAACATAGGATGGCAACCAAGGAAGGAAGTTGTCGTATGGTGGTCGATGGTCGTATGATGTGGATGCTAGGTTTGGGTTGTCAAATGCAATACTGGAGTTGATTGTAAAATTTTCTCTATTGTTGTCGTTTGTAGATTGCAAAGAACAATGAATGGTACAAAAAGATATAAAACTGCCAGTCACACCTTATGAGGAGATGGATGTCATACTATCTGTTGGCGTAACAACTAACACCTCTGGAGTAAGAGTTGCTACGAACAGCCTATGTACACTACGCAATGAGTGCTCTTCAAATTAGGAGGGGAAGCTCCCTCGTTGTGCTTTACAAAAGTACTTGCAAATGGAAATAAACTAAGCTAAATCCTGTCTTTTTTGTTTCAGCTGTAGAGGTACAAGGCTTTCTTGAAAACTAATACGTTGCAGCTAAGTTTTCTCTGGTTTCGCAGATTCACTAACTACAACTAAACTTAATAACTTAAATTCTATCCAGTTCCCTCAAGAAAACAGAGCATGAGGAAACGGAGCAAGGTTATGACTATCAGACGATAAACGCATTCAGATTCTCTACTTGAAGGCAAGGTGGCGCAACTATTATCTCAATCTGAACAAGTTTATTGGCACAAAACAGATTTAAGAATTTACCATGATAATCTTTATGAAACCCTATGTGGCATAACACTTGATTATAATAGTAAAGACTCGCAAAACAGATTTATCATCACAATCTTATGAAACCCTATGTGGCATAACACTCGATTAAAATGATAAAAGATTCACAAAACAGATTTATCTAAACTATGGAAAGAATTCACTATCACAATTGCATGAAACCCTATGTGGCATAACAATTAACTGTAATAGCAAAGACGCATGAACAAATACCAAAAGAGCAATATTGAGGGCAAGGTAGGCGCAGCATATATTTCTCTCTCAAGCAAAAGTTAATTACAAATGAGCAAAAGCTCTTATTTATATACATCAAGGTGTAGGTAACCCTAAAATCACCTTGAGTTTACTACAGTCTTGCAATGCATGCAAGTTAATGCCAAACCCTAATGAAGTAAACTATACAGTTAACTGGAAAGCTACTATCAGTTAACTGGTACATTTAACCTAAATGGACCATGTGCAAGCATGCACGCCCTTATTTAAAGCAAAGTTAACTGGACACTACCTTCAGTTAACTGGAAACCCTAACCCTAACTCCTGTGTTGATAATTCCAAGGATGAGATAAGCATGCATTAAATCAGCAAGTAAACTCAAGACTGAAAGTCGAGTTAACTGCTGTTCAGGACTCAACCCTCGAAATTAACTGCACGTTCCAACCGGCAGATCAATTCCATGTCAACTCTCCGGGTTCAACACTCTCGGCTCCAAGAACTCATCGATCTCTCATTATCCGGTACTTACCGCCAAAACAACAAATACCGCTTTTAGTTCTTCACACTTCTCTCGTGGATCGTGATGCATGCCATCTTACATTCTTCGCTTTCTAAACCGGGTCATGAATCACTTCTCGAAATATTCCCTCACTTTGGGCCTATAGGTTCACCTTCAAGGCTGTCACTTAATCAGCTTCTAACTCGCTTTGAACTTTATCCAACTCAACATACATGCCATCTTCCAGAAGATAATGACACTGAATCTGAACAACGAAGCCACTGACCAATGCAAGTACTCCAACCACATCATCCTTGAGTGAAAACAATTTAGTAGAGATCTTCTCACATATTTCTGTCCTGAGAAGGTGCTGCTCTCTCCAAGTAAAAACTTTGTCTTGATCCTCATCGATCTCCAAGGCATCATATGCAACTGATAACTGAGATACCAGAACACGATCCTTTGCCAAGTTCTCTGCGAATCAAGTAATCTCAAGGATCAACACCCCGATGAACTCAATGTCCCTTTCAAGCCCGAGACAAGGACTGTCACTTTTCTTAAACTGGCTAGTTTCCAGGTTAAAATTAGGGTTTCCTAATTTTGAGGAGGTCATTGCTCTGAGATGGTAGTTTTAATGGCGGATTCCTTCTGGGTTTTCAGAGGGCTTCGCAGTGGTATGTTCGTCTCAGCATTCAGAGTACTTTTTGGAATTTACTATTTTTAGTAAATTCTATTTTTGGCAGCTTTCCAGATGAGCTCAGGTTGGTTGACTTCCGGTTTCAGATTGATCAGTTGACTTCATCAGTATTGGCTTCAGGGCACTTTCGGAGAAATAAGTTAAGTCATTCAAATTAAAGTCACGTTTTAATTATTATATTTTAACGTTGACCTTGGCCTAGAGTTAATGACTTAATGTTGTGTTTAAAAAGTGGTCATTGAGGGTGGCGCCCTCATTAAAAGAATATTTTAATTATTGCAAAGTCAAAGCAGGGATTATGATGGGCGCATTTATCAAAGTATGATGTTTTAATTAAAATATCATTTATTAAGTCTTGAAGGAGAAAGTACGCCCAACCTTGAGGAGATTGGGTTTGACCTAAAAGCAGATTTTAGGGTTTTGCGAAGTCAATTGAAAAGTTATAAAGAGGAGTCTTGGTGCTTCATTTTGGGTTATCTTGGAAAAATACACCGTTATGCTGCCGGATTGACTCTGGATCACTTCGAGGGATGAAGACCTCCTAGCATTGGGCATCTCTTCTCGTTTGTAAGACAACGACTAGTGATGATTGTTAGTCTAGTTGTGAGTACTTTGGAGTTCGTGCATTGTAATCAGCATTCATCTGTTTAGGATCAGATTTGGCATATTAGAGATTTCTGTTGTCAGCATTTTAGCTTTAGCAGATTTGTTGTTTTCATTTGTAACTCAAAAGAGAAAAAAAATATGATTATGGGTATTGCATATATCAGCTAGTTTAAGGTAGGCGCCTATGTAAGCAAACTTGCAGATTTTATGAAGCAGATCTGAATTTTTAATGAAGAAATCGCCCTCCTTAGTTGGGCCGTACTTCTTAGTTTTCTTGGAAATTGTGCATTAAATAATCATTGCAGATTAGCGCTGTTCTTGGGTTTGGGATTGATCGTCTCCATCATAAGTTTGTTTTGCATGCAGTCTTGGGTTGTTTGAGTCAGTATTAAGGAAGTTCCGAGCAATTCAATAGTTCTATATGTGCTGGTTATTCATTGTAAGATACAGGTCTGTCAAACAGATTGGAGAAATCTGCATCCCTGTTCTTGGATTGGTGTGAAAGGATCTTGGAGACTTTGCGGAATACTTCACCGTGGATGAACAAGCGAAACAAGGTTGGATCTATTGATTTATATCTTCGTTTTCAGTTTCATATCTCAGCAAAGAGACTTATTAATATTAATGCAAGCTTCACCATATGCTGATTTGTAATTAATAGCAAGTTGTCATCTTTCAAATTGTATGCTGGCAGTAGTACTGACAGCCTTTAGATCCTTGCTTATCAAATTGTAGTGTTCTATCCTTCAGCATTGTTATTGTATGTAATCCACCTCCGCCCTATGGTCGCTACTTACCCACTCTGGGTCAGCAAGCACATTCTGGGTGTTGAGAGTTTTCAGCTTTCAGTCACTTACTTTCAAGCATTAAATTCTGTAATCACTCCGTCATATGGTCGCCCCTCACTCCGCATTGGATTGGGTAGCACATACTTGACGTTGAGTTCCTTTCTGTAATTAGATTAGAAGACCCTCTGATCAATGCTCGCCATCATCGGCGCCATTCTGGTTAGAGTTGCTTTCTTGCACGTTTTTGGTTATTTCCTCTAACCTTAACGGGTGCATTCCTTTGTAACTCGAAATTGTGAACAACAAACCCGACAAGTGCAAATACTCCAACCACATCATCCTTGAGTGAAAACAATTAGTAGAGATCTTCTCACATATTTCTGTCCTGAGAAGGTTGCTCTCTCCAAGTAAAAACTTTGTCTTGATCCTCATCGATCTCCAAGGCATCATATGCAACTGATAACTGAGATACCAGAACACGATCCTTTGCCAAGTTCTCTGCAACTGCAATCTCAAGCGACTGAACACCCTGACGAACCTTTATGTGCATCACTCAACTGATACAAATCTGCAAGAAGAGTTTTACCAGCAGCAACTAAACTATCAATCCAGTTGTCTAAAAGTCTGCCATGACTAACCAACTGATCCAATTTTTGTTGTTCTGCAGGTGTATGCTGAGGAAGAACAGGTGTTCTACTCGAATTCCCATGAACAAGATCAGAAATGTATCGACGAAGTTGACCAATTTCAGCTTTAAGTAATGCCTTATCTTCTCCATCTTTGGTGATACGCTCTTCAAGATTATTGGTAACAATCTTAAGAAGAGATACATCTGTCTCTCGTGTAGTCCTGCCAAGATTAGCCTTAGTGAATGTAAAGTCACCAACCTCGACTTCATCTAAGCTTTTACCCTCTGGAGGAACTGCAACTTCAATAACGATTTCTGATTCTGGAGTCTTCTCAATGTGCACCTGTTTCTTGATCTTCTTGTTTGACCTTTTCTGATAAGGTTCACCGAACTCAGATAAGTCAAGGTTATATGAAGGTTCACGCCTCTGTCTCCCTAAAGACTTCTCGAGCCAACAAGACTGAACAATATTCTCAATTCGCGGAGAGACTGTCCCTGATGTATCAACCTGTGGTGGTTCAGGTGTCTCCGATCCAGCTTGAATTGGTGTCTCAGGCTCAGAACTTATGTCAATAGGCTGTTCATGAGGTGAACTAGGAGGAGAAACATGAGGCTCGGCCTGAATAACTGTCTCTACTGGAACCTCAGGAACATTCTCAACTTGTTTCTGCTTCCTCTTACCAGTAGCTCTCTTCCCTGTGTTTCCACTGAGTCTAACCCCTTCAGGAGGTATTATAATGGCCTTGACTCTGGGTCTTGCTCTAGAAGTAGAAGGCAACGAAGAGAAATCCTTTGGCGGCTCTGCTACAGGAACTGACTTCCGTGTACGTTTGCTCTCCAAGAACAACTTACTAGTCTTGATAACTGATCTGGAAACCTCTTCGATAGAAATATTCTCCTTGGCATACCAATCAGGTGAGCGAAGTGGCTGCCGAGCAACTTGATCCTTGACATATGAATTGAGAAGAACTTCTCCATCATCATCCGATAGACCATCAACATCTTCTGACAAGTAATCAGAGAGCTGACCAATAGTGAGTCTACAGTAGTGACGACGACGAACCTCGAATTCATCTTCACAATTAGCCCAGAAGTCTTCAAGTGTTGGCGCATGTGCAATCCTTCGCTCTAACCGATCTGCATAATGACCGAGAGGATCATAGGAACGCCTCTCAGTATAAGTCTTGAGTTTAAACCTTTCTATCTCAGTAGACATAAACCTGGCATCTGTCGCTGCATCGCATGTGAAAATTCCCAATGTGAATGGAAAATTAGCCGCAGTCTTATGACGACTACGAAGAAAGAAATGAACGTGCTGCATCTGTCTGAGGAACTCCATAAAAATGAGCTTATCTGAAGGGTATCTCGGTAACATCAGGGGCTCTCCAACATATCCATAAACTCGGATATATGTGAAAGTAGGGAACTGGATAAACCAATCCGCCCAAGTCTCCATCGCTGATTTGGCCTCGGCAGAAATACGAATGTGCATTTCATCATCAAGATCTCTTACTGTTCTCATGGAAAAGTGATCATTCACTGCTTGGAAGTCCTGCTCGGATTGAGAAAACTCCAACTGAGGATAATACTCATGAACACGCTGAACACCGAGAGTGCCATTGGTTTTAAGAAACCTGTAGCTACCTTGAAAAGCAACCAAGTAAACCAAGTAGGATATCATATGAAACTCATGATACTTGAGAAAGTTAGTAATTTGCTGATGTAAGCAATCACTAATCAGCATAGCCCAATCAAAACGCTCTGTACCATCAAGAACTCTGGTAATCAGGTAGAACATCCATGGACGAAAAGTGCTAGCATCTGATTGACCAGTAACTCGGTTAAGTAAAGTTATCAAAACAGCAACTTCCTCTTTGAATTCACCGCGACCAACCTTCTTAGGCAAATTAGTCTTCTGAACTGTCAACCATTTCTGAGCCACTTTCCTCTGCGAACGTTGCTGATCAGCATTCCATATCTTCTCACAAGCCTCAAGAACCACAGTGAAGTTATCTGAACGAGGAGGAATAGCAAAACATTTCTCTATGTCCTTCGGATTGAGACTGCAAACAACCTTGCCATCTGCTGATCTGATTTGTCGTGAAGACGAGTCATAATGCTTAATGCAAGCAAGTACGAACTCAAGATCAAAAGTAGTAACAGGAATAGATGCCGCTGCCAACAACCCGGAACGCTCAAGATTCCTCAACGAATTGCTGCTAACACCTTCCAAACTGCTCAGATTGACCACTGGATAAACATGATTTAGGTCTGTATCTGACGTTTTGATGAAATTATGTGTAAGAGCTGATTTCACCTTGTAATCAATGAGATTGAACTGCATTTTGAAAATGATGACTTTTGACTGTAAAGTCGAATATATCTGGAAAACTTTCTGAAAACCTCTGGACAAAGCTAAAAATAGCCTCTGACGGAAGAAATTTTCGAAGTTTTTCTGGAACATGGGTTTTGTGCACAACTGAATTCTGAACAAACCCAGATAGCTAGATTTTCGAAAAAATGTGTTTTAAGCCCACATGCAAAGAGATTCTCGGAAAAAGGCACAGAGCTTCAGAACGAAGGCAAGGGGCAATTTTCTCGAAAAAATCTAAGACGTGGGTCTTACTGCAAACACTGAAATATGCGAACCCTGATAATCAGATTTTGAATATGTGTTGAATTTCTTTGACATGCGAAGAAAGTACCTAAGGTGAGAAATAGAAGAAATAAGACAGAAGATAGAAAGTTTTGCTTGTCTGCTTCTGAAAAATCTGCCAATTTCTTCTCTAGAATTTGATAAAACCTGCATGCAAAGTGAAAATAAAGTCTAGAATCTTCTTCCTCTGAACAATCTGAACTCGTTGCTTCGAAGAACGCTGAATTCGGACACCTGAATCACCTTCAGCTTGCTGGTCGCTCAAGAAGAATAAGAGCTTCAGAGCAAAAGATGATGAAATAATGGACGCCATGGCTAAAATATATAGAATTTCATCATTGAAAATTCGCACTAAGCAAGGAATGCTTGAAAAGTGCGCTTGGCTTCTAATTGGACCCCATTTAAGTTAACTGGAACTGAGATAAGCTAATTAAAGCACCATGCATTAGGGTTTGCCTTACAAGTCTTCAGTTAACAACTTCATATGACTTTGACTTCAGTTAGCAATCTATAATAAATTCGCCATCTTCAAACTTGCTTTATGATTCACAAATTTGACCTAAGGCGTGCCTTTAGATAACTGAAGTTAGTCATCTTATTTGAGATGAGAAATTCGCCATCTTCATGCAATAAATATTCTAAAAATAGGGACCCTTTTCAATCTTCAGTTGACCTTCAAGAAATGCGCCAACTTCACATGCTTTAATCAATAAAACCTAAATATGGCGACCCTTTTGGAACTAAAGTTGCCATTCCTTGAAAAGTGCGTAGCTTCACAAAATATGCTTCATCATAATAAACACAAAATATGGCGACCCTTTTCATAACTGAAGTTAACACTCAAATGCGCCTTACTTCAAACATTAATGCTTCATCAAAATATGGCGTCCCTTCTTGAACTTCAGTTGACACTCAATGAAGCGCCATCTTCACTAAAACTTCACAATTGCAACCAAATTCGCCATGCATGTGAACTCCAGTTGACATTCACTGATAATCTTCAGTTAAGTGGACATGCAATCAAGTTAACTCAACATGCAAGATAGTTAACTGAACATGCAAACTAGTTAACTCGACATGCAAACTGAAAGATCACTTCACATGCCAACATATGAACTGAAGATGACAACCCAGAAAACGTTTAGTCTAACTGCAGTCAGAACTCCAGTTAAGGCGTCCATTCAACTCACTTTCGAAAATTCAACTTTGAACTCTCAAGCGAATTCCAGACTTAGCCAAATTTCATGAAAATTTAAGCTAAAAACCTCTGTCGGGACCTCTGTTCATCCTCTGACACTGGTTGACTAACTTCTCCGATTGACTGGCTGACGGGTGCATTGCAAAGCTCAGTAAAAACTGATCAAAAGATATCTTGAGACTGCACGTCATAAAATTGACATTTGAAGGCTTAAAAATCCAAGCGCCTTTTTCAAAAGCTGCTCTTTTTCTCAGACTTAGTCAAATTTTGACTTCTGCATCTCGAACGAAGGGAAAAACAAATCCTTCATAACTTCTCTATTTTATCAACTTTCAGGACTGGATCTCAGGTTCACTGCGGAGCTGACCTCATTCTGCATAACAGCTGCAATGGCACATTTCTCCAGAAAACATCATCTGAAGGGTGAAAAACAAGGGCGCCCTTTTGAGAAACTGCTCTTTTCATTCCAGACTTAGCCATTTCAGAAACTGGCTAGAATATCACAAAAACCTCGACTGCAAGCTGCTGAGTCATCCTCTGAACTGACGAAGACCGGCAATGGAAAGCTGAGCGTAATATGGACACATTGAATATCTGGTATCATCAGAAAGAAAGCATTAAAGGTTTGAAAAGCTTAGGCACCTCGAAAAGATGGGCGCCATTTCCAAAAGCTGCGCTTTTTACCAGTGTTAGCCAATTCTCGCTTTCGACTCGTTTTGCGCTATAACTTCCGTAACTTGCTCAAAACAGGTCCGTTTGACAGGTTTAATAGCTCACTGCGAAGCTGACGTGATGCCGGACAAAAGTCTGCTGGAGGTGACAAACCCTAAAAACAGGATCCGAGCCCCTAAAAGATAGGGCGCCCATTTGAGAATGTGCTCCCTTCTCCAGAGATAGAAAATTTTGGTGATTCCCGTTCAGATTTTCACTTTTCTTAAATTCCTTCAGCAACAAACTGACATGACACTGATACAAACTCCATATTTAAAAACCCCAAAAACGACGTTCTAACATCACTTTAACAGGATTAAGACTCAATTTAGCAAAATGCCTTAGTGAAGCAAAAATTTTGGTTTTGGGTACAACACTATCATAGAACTAGACCTTCGTATTGTGCAAATTAAGGGAATCTGAACCATTGAATGACTCCTCACTGTGTCGTACAATGATGCTTATCTCCACCATGCCACTTAAGAATTTATTCTCCAAAGGTTGTTGGACAGTACAAGCTATACAGTTAAATCTAAGAATTGTCGACCTATAGACCGTATTGGGCAATATACAATTCTTTGTCATACCTTCTGCCATACCATGTGGGTTTGTAACTTCCATCGTACCTTTTGAGTTCCCAATTGTACCATCTAACAAAGTGCTAACCATACGATATGAAACTATTGTGACCGTACAATGCGAAGATGTCTTGACCATACAAGACTATGATGACCTTGTTATATGGTGCAAAGCTGCCAAAGATGTCGCGGTTGTACAATATTGTTTTGTCTTCGTCGTACGATGATGAAGCTTCGTGTGATGACCAACCAGTACGATCAAAGGCAATGTTGGTTGTACTAAGCTTTTTTCTTCTGCCATACCGTCCAAGGAAAAACTGGTCATACGAGACCTCATCAATTAAAAGAGGCAACTTGTAAGCTCCTCTGTTGTGCAATGATCTTTATCTGTACAGTTTGTCTTTAAAAGCCTTCAACTTCTTTTTGTTGTCGTACTGTATGATTCTTCCTCAGCCATACTATATGAATGATGGCCAGAGTCCATACTTTATAAATTTTAATTGCCTTCATCCCTTGCAATTTTATTTTATGCTTTCATTTTCTAATCTTTATTTTTTGCATGACATCTGTGTAGTACAATAGCTTGAAGTACTTGTGCAATATTTTTCTCAGATTTTAATTGATTTGTTACCATACTTGCATTAGCATTTGAGTGGCGTTGTTCGTTGTCCATAGCATTCTCCACTTCAATTGTTGCTTCACGAAGCCTTTCTTTTTCTATGCGTGGGTCTAGTTACACAGCCTTCTTTCCTTGGGCACGAGTAATGGCCAATACTTCATTATTCCTTACATCAATCATGTTGACACTAGCCTTTTGCTTCGGACATCCGATGTCTTCATGGTTTCCGGATCCACACCATTTGCATAATAATTGCACTTTGTCTTGCTTGTTCTGGCAGTCTCTTGCAAAGTGTCCCCATTCACTACATTGTCAGCATTGTATGATAGGGCATCCTTTGGGGTCATATTGTATTTGGCTTTGTCCTTCTCTTTGATTTCGATAACTATCTAGAGATGCATTGTGTGGAGTGGACTCCTCTCCTTGAGTAAAGAGTACTTGTATATTCCTCGTCTTCAAATTGTTTGGGCACTCATTTATTGAATAACCCATAACCTGAAAAAAATCTCACAAAACATCTTTTTAGGACAATTACCTTTTGTGTGCCCCTCAATTTTGCATTCAATACACAATAGTTTGTTAATTTCTTTGTTGGTTTCAAAACTCTGCCTTCAATTCTTTCATCATTTAGAGCATGTCCCTTTGGAGTACTTGAACCATTCCTTATTCATCGTCACTACTGTCACCCAAACTTCCATCTTCCTCTATTTTTCTTTTACTATGCAAGGACATTTCATCTTCATTTTCTATGTCCATTGCTTGATTGTAGGCTTTGACATATGATGACGGAGGCACTACTCTCATTTTCTTCCTCAACAAAGGAATCAATCCTTCAATGAACCATCTTTTCTTCAGTCCATCAGTCGGCTAGTTCTCTAATTTCACCAATAATTCCTTGAGCCTATGATTATACGCTCGCACATTCTCGTGCTTCCCTTGTTTGGTATTGTAGATCTCTGCCACAATTTCATTGTCGTCTCTCACAAGTTTGAATTCCTCTTGGAATGCTCTTTTCAATGCATCCCATGTATTTTTGTCTATTGCTTCCAATTCTGTGTACCAGTCTATGGCTATTCCTCTAAGAGATTTCTTTACTAGGAAGAATACTTCCCACACACCCAATCTCTAACTCATGATGATTTCCATCACTCTATAGTGATCTTGAAAATGCAAAGTGAAGTAGAAAACATACCATCATGAGAAAATTGTTCCTCTAGCTCCATGAGATTGCACCTTTGATGTTCCTCTCAAATGCTATCAACATGCTTAGTCTCCATGATACTAGGAATGTTGAAGTCATTGTGCAATCTTTCATATTCCTTGAATTCTTCTTTGTGTTCCCAAGAAGGTCCCTTTTGCTAACTTGATGGCATGATCCTTATTTATAAGCAAATGCAAGTAATCCGATTTAATTATTTCTAATGCATCTTTGACCTTTTGCAAATTTGCAAGAATGGATCCTCCCTCAATGCCTTTCTACCTCTCTTCAATTTGAGCTTTCCAAACGAGGCATTCAATTAAGTTATCTATGACTCTATGTTATCAAATTTTGTTAAAACTTGCACCACTTTCTCTTTTGTGACCAAAAAATGGTTCTTCAATTCTTGCAACTCTTCAGGCCTTTGCTCTATTTCTACCAAGTGACTTTGCTCAATTTCTACCAAGTGGCTTTGCTCACCACACAAAAAAAATTCTAAATTGTCTTCATTTATAGGAACAATATGATCTTCAAAGGAAGCAACCCCCCTAATTGTTGCCTTGCAAATTCCTTGAATAGATGGCACGACAGTACTGTGCTCAAGCAATAAATCATCAAGAAACCCCATACCTTCAATTCTGGAACCATAATTATTGTCAAATTGTTTATCAACAATTGTTGATTTAGAAAACTCCAAATCAGCATGCCCATCTATCTTAGCACTTTCAATAGGATCATTTTGTAATTCACTCTAATAGGTTTCTGGCATCTCCCACTCCTTCCCTGAATTGGTCTCACTAAATTGATCCAAGCTTTCATAATTATCTATTAGACTAGAACTTTCAACAAACCCAATATCATCACTAGTGACTTCAAAAAAATTATCATTTGCATAAATTTCATCTAGATCATTTTGGAGCTCCAACTCAAGTTTTGTCATAACTTGAAAGATTTTTGATGTATTTTCTCCTTTGTTCTTATCATCACTCCACTGTTATAAACATGTGATAGAATTCACTAATTCATCCTCTTTGTTATTCCCACGTGTCAGTGTGACTAGGAGTCCAAACTTCCTAGCATGTGAAACAACATTGTTCTCTCCTCAATTGATTCTTGTTCATTTTAGGACCTATAATCGGTAGACCACAAGAAAGCAATTCATCTTTCATCAAATGATCTTTCAATTTTTCAATATTCCATTTAACCAATCTTTTTGACAACTAACATTGTTCTCTCCTCAATTGATTCTTGCTCATTTTAGGACCTATAATCTGTAGACCACAAGAAAGCAATTCATCTCTCATCAAATGATCTTTCAATTTTTCAATATTCTGTTTAACCAATATTTTTGACAACTCATGTGCTGCTAGTGAAGCATCTTGCTCCTTCCTCCAAACAACTAACAAGTTAGCTAACAATAGCTTAGAGATATCATCATCCTCATCCAAAATTACAGAGATGATAAATTGTATGAAGTTATGAGATTCTTTGTATGAATCTCATTAATAACAATCCAAAATATTTGAAACACTACAAAAATAATCTCTTCACAACCACTATCTAACATGATGTTACAAGATCTAATTTTTGCAAAATTTTATAGTACTGTTACCCTCTTAGAGAAAGAAGAATCTCTTCTATCATCCAAACCTTCGAAACTTTCCACAATCAGCTGAAATACCTCCTTCATTATGTCATCATTGTAGAGAGTTTTGGGTGTTGTTATCCTTCTGATTTCATTAAGACAAGAAGTTATAAGTTTCACATCCTTATTTGAGTGTCTCATAAGTTCAAGTGTAACTAAGACGTCACTGATGGCTTCACAGCATATCACATTCCCACAATGTCTAACTGATTGTCATAGCCACCCCTGATTTTTTTTGTGTTTACTTGCAAATAAAAAGGAGATGCAAGATACAAATGTTTCATATTCCATTCATCACTTGGTTACATATAGGGCAACATCAAACATACAAGGAATATATCTTGATATATAACATACAAGCATGAAACAACTTACTACATTAACCAAGACCAATGATTGACAACTGAAATTTGGGATTAAGAAACTGATTTCAGACCTCATAACAGTTCCAAACAGATCTCTTTCAGTCTAATAAGAGCAGCATTACATTTCCAAACTTCACACCAAGAGGCTATAACAAGAGCTAAACATTCTTCAGGGTTCTCTCCATGTTGAGAAGCAACATGACACCATAGAATGCAGGTGTTCAGACCTCTGAATGTCACTGTTATGAGAAGGAAATCTGAAAGTCCAAACCCCCAAAATGGTATCGCTCCCTAGGAAGGGCGATCAGCTCCAATATATCAGTCCACCAAAAAAATGCAAATAAGGGCTCAAAATGAGGCGCCCAGCAGCAGGGAATCCATAGAATCACTGCCCAGAATGATGCACTTCCCACATACAGAGTTACAAGCAGATTTGTGCTTCCAGCCACTCAAAAAATGTGCTTTTCTAAAACTCAGAAATAGTATATCAGACCTTTGAAAAATGTATCAAACAGCTCCAAACACACTCCAAAAAGATGCAAATCGTTCATCAAATCAAATCTTTGATCCCATATCAAAACACTGAAAATATCTTCAATCTAACTCCACCAAAATGTCGAAGAACATGAACTCTGTGAAGGCAAAGGTGATCCCTAAGGTAGAATCACTCCAAACGGCTAGGGTGGGTCTCTCACCATCGCAACCAACAACTAAATATGAGGGTTTTTGTCCTCAACCAGCAGAAAATAGAAACCTAGAGACAATCCAGCAGCATCATGTTAAGTTGCCAATTCAGAGATATCCAAATGAGAGCCCAAAAGGTGAATATATAGAAGATGAGGAGGAATTAGGGCAACACTTTTCAAATTTCACTTTTCCCTCCAAGATGCTATGCCCCCCTCATGAGTCCTTTTGATTTATTTTTAATTTTTTCTTATGTCTCCCCCAAACTTGGCGTCCACTTTTGGAGGAAAATATTTAGCTTTTAAAAACAAATTGAGTCACCTTTTTGCTAGGCATGAGTCAAGGGGGTCCTTTTACGAACACACGACCCTCACTTAAGTTATAAAGTAAATTTATAACAGAACTTAAGTCACATAATAAATATTAATTCAATCACCCTTAGAACTCACCAAGCTGACTAGAAATATCTCAGTGCACTGCTAGAGACACAGAGACCGAGACCAACTGCTAAAAATAACACTTACTAAAAATAGCAACTACTAAAAATAGTAAGTGTGTTCAAACACCAAACTGGCACAATTTGAAATACATTGCAACTTACTAAAAATAGTAAGTGCTAAAAATGGCCACTACTAAAAATAGTAACCCCTACTGGAGATCGAAAACCACTACAAAGCCCAACACAGGCCCTGAATCCCCTAACCAACTCCACTTAGCCTATGGGAACCCTAGAATAGGCTAATGAAAAGCTCATACTAACCAAGGACATTACACTAATCTACCATACATAGGAGATTTTCAACCTCCTCCAAAATTCATAAAAGTATATCTATCGATTGAGGTTGGTATTCAAGTTCTTTCTTTCCATTTTAAATATTTTTACGCAAGTCTTTCTCATTTAACTTAGGCTCTTTGAATTGACTAATGGCTGGAGAGCTCTTGTTCTGATTTAGACTTACCTCAAATACCTTTCAAAATGTTCTTTCCAATTCATCCTGACTTATGTCTAAGAGATACAAGCAAAGAATATGTTGTTCTTCTATCTTCCATGATTCAATTGATATACAAGCTAAAAGACTCAAAGCTCTAAAAACCTCTAAAAGAACAATCCCTCTAAAACCCAAAATCGAAACTATTGAACTGACCTTTAGCACTTGTATCCACTAACACTACCATGCAAACAGCTAATCACTGACTCACAATTGCTAAAACTGTAATGTAACCAACTGAGCACCAACATAAAACCATTGATTGTTGGCATGCAACCAATATTGACCATCCAACAAACTAAGAGGAATTGTGGCTCTAATACCACTATAAAGTCCTTTGCTAATTTTTATTGTGCTCAAATGAAGTTGGGATTATGTTTCAATAATATTTACATGAATGTTTGCAAAATACATCAAGTAATTTTGTTCTAAGAGTGGTAATACATTATGAAGGCAACAATTTACTAATCAAAATGATTTATATATTAAAATTTTCTCCACAAAATTCAAATATTGTCTTACAAAGATAAATGAGTAACCAATATGGTATCAGTTGGGACCTATTAACAGCTCTTCATAAATGAAAAGATATCTCCAAACACTGCTACAGCACTCTACACAACTGCGATGATTGAACATGATTGATTATACTAACTAACAACCTCCTTTAGCTGACTTGTCTCCAAAACTGAATGATACTAATCAGCAGAGTGATGTGAACTGCCCAGAATGGAATTTCACCCAGTTTATAATTTCGTTGTGCTGCTATAAACTTCCAAATGGCAGATACAGTCCTTATTAAGTCTGAAATTTGTTATAGAATATCCAGTTTTAATGTGCATTCTCCAGGAAACCCCAAACTGTAGTCAAAAATAACTTGAACTCAAGCGATTCTTCCTGAAAAGGAATCGCTGCCTCCTTAAACCTCATGTCCCCCCTTATCTCTTCATAAAAGTCCACGATACACAATGTCACCCAAGTCTAAGTGAGGCAGCCTGCATTTTTTAGTATGGTCTACCAAATATTAAAATATTTTAAATTGAAAGTTGGGCGGCCAAAAAGGATATTCAAAAGTTACACTCCAAAGGCTGCAATAGATTCCTTATACCTCACACCACCCTTTGTGTTGATGTGGCTTAGTCAAAGTCCAACCTGTCATGTCCCCTTCTAGTTGACATCTCTCGGAGCACAGGATTAGCCTATTATGCGGCCCTCGTAGGCTGATAGTTTGGATAGAGGGTCTTGATGGAGTTGGCTCAGCTTCAGATTGTCAGTATTTGATCAGTTGGCTTTCGTTCGGGCTCGTTCGGACACTTCTAGCCTGAGTTGCTATTTTTAGCAGTATTCAGCACTCAGCGTGGGACCCCTGCTATTTTTAGCAGTATGGATTGATAGCGTTCAGAATCACTTCCTCAGTTGACAGCTTCAGACGGCTTGAGCATCGGGTTAATATTGAAAGAGATATTAATATTTAATTGATTTAATTAAATATTACTTACTGGAGCATTTATAATATAAAGTTATAATATTATATTATAACTTAAGTGATTTTGGCTGAGGGGTCGCCCAACATTAAAAGGGGCCATTTGACGATTAAATTTATGATTAAAAATTATGCCAGAGACTAATGAAATATTAAAAGAATAAGAAGTCGAATTATTTAATAATCCCTATTATTGAGGATTTCGCACTTTTGAGGGTATAAGGCATTTTTCATTAGGATTCGAGCCATTATGTCATATTGAGTTATTGAAAATTGATCAAGTCTGGTCTGAGCACAGAAACTTAGGGTTTCAGTCTCGAAGGCATTGGGGAACGAGCCATCTCCAGTGAAAGCAATTCAGAGGGTGTGAGATATCACCTGATTTATTGCCAGATAAGAGATTTCTTCATCCAGAAGAAATTACAGAGCTTCAGAGTTATTTAATCTTCAGGGTTATTGATTTACCATTCATTCAGAGGGTTTATAGAGAGTAGGCGCATATTATTTTGGAGTCTGGACATCACTTTGCAAGAGGCCGTACCATTGTACTTGCTGCTATACCTGGCCGTACCTTGCTGTAGGCCGTACTTCCTTCAGTTGAGCCGTACTTTTGCCTTGAGGAGAAACGCCTTTCATTCATGCCATCTATCATCTTTACTGGAGGCGCCTAAGCATTGGTGTCATATCCAGAGCACCAGACGGAGGGAGAAGCATTTAATCAACTCAGCCGTACCATTGCAAGTTCAGTTCTTACTGCAGAAAAAACCAGGTTTTTATCAAATAAGGTGTTGCCCTTTTTATTGCATGTAACTGGATCTTACTTGTATTCATCTCCGAAGATTAATAAATGGTCTGGCTTCAATATTTGCATTAGGGTTTGCTATTTTCGGAGTTGTATAATTTTTATTGAATTTATTATCAATTCTTTTCAAAATCGCCATCTTCATTATTTATGCAAAAAACTCAAAACATTCAAAAAACGCAAAAACAAACAAAAAACATCAGATTCAGCAACAGGGGGAAACTAGGGTTTCTACACAACCTATACTCATATGTTGCCTCCTTTTTGCTGCAACTACCATACTAACATGTTGCAATCCTTATTTGAGGATTAATACTATTTCATGGGCTATGACTAGGAAAGTCCATCAAAATATTTCCAACTTCAACGATAGTTTCATATAGCCTCTTTGTGGCGTACAGCAACTCCCTCAAATTCAAGCGGTATATAGAGCCAAGTTTAGAGGAAGCTATGGCTTGACCTAGGACTTGTTCAACCATTAAAAAAAATCTTCACCTTCATTTTATAAATCTTTCCTAGAAATATATTCATGAAATTGGGATTTAAAATTTAAATACCTGGACCAAAACTCCACATTTTGGAAATTAATTTTGTTTTGTAAATCTCTCAAAAAAAATTCTTGTAATCGCTGAATTAAGCGCACCTATGAATCCACCAAGAATTGGCTAAAGGGGTTTTCATCCCCAAAAACCAATTTCGCCATTGGCAATTCATCCTAGGGCAAAAGATGAATTGCTGCTCACCTCTCCACATTGGGGTTTGTAAGAAAAGAAAATAAAAAGAATTATTTTCTTCCCAAAACTCCTCCTTTTAAAGACACTTTTAGGGCAACTAAAAAAAATTTCCCTTTTTCTTTGTTTTAATTTTTTTTTGCACTTTAGTTGTCATTTTGAACTTAATATTAAATATCACCTTCAGAAGCTTTTTAATTTAATAATAAAATATTAGTTGCATTTTATTTATAAAATAAAGTTATATCAAGCAACTAAATATTAAATTACTAAATTATTTTGATTCCTCAAAAAGGGGACATGACAACCCATCATACCATAATAATGAAATGTGGTGTCCTTCAAATCCTTTGATGCATCCTCATTGTTGTGTTGTCCTTTCTTTTGTAAACATTTATTTGTCTTTGCCCTTCTGTTTGGCTACAAATGCCTATTCCAAACCCTCTATCTCACTACTACTACTAAACTATTTCATCTATCTGTTATATTGTAAGAGCCTATTCAATAGCTCTTCAAACTTCACATCAACATCCATAGAAGTGATATTGAGTGTCTTAGTAAATGTTTATAAACACATGGTAGCTTTTCAACATGAGTACCATGTCCTCTTCCATTTTTCTACAATGGCTAACAACTAATTTCGGATGTCTTTAACCTTGAGTAAATGCTCCTATAAGGACACTTTCCCATCCATTGTGATCAAAAATAACATATTCTTCAAGAAGGTCCTACCCTTGTCTAAAGTCAGATACAAATCTCGTAAATGCTTCCAAATCTCATATCTGGACTTCTAGAAGCATTTCATCATTCACAGATAACTCGGTCAATGTGATTATTTCTTAGTCATGTTCATCAAATTTGTTTGTCTTAAACCATATTGTTTGGACAAGAATATTTATGAAGGAAAATATTGATGAGCCATTTGTACTCAAAAATAGTCAACATACAATGCTTCCATGTAATGTATTTTTTACTAGAGAATCTTTGATTGTCTTTCAACATGTGTAATGAGGCCATTTATCTTTAAAAACCTCCCTTCTACAAACTTGGGATTTCAGCAAACCCATTGACAACAAATCTAGCACAAAAACCTGTCCCTAGCGAAAAAAATGCAATCTACAATTTTGCTAGTGGCTTACCCTAGCTACACCAAAAAAATAGAGTTTTGCAACTATCAATGACATGCCCTACTCACACCAAAAAAATACAATTTTGCAAATTTTCAACTAGAAACTCCTAGCCCTCACAATTTCTACAATTTCTACCAACCATGTGACCTAAAATCACACAAAAACGTGATTTGAAAAAATTGCCCATAATTTTTTAATACCCTCAATTTGTAAGAGACCTGGTGTCTCTCAACCCCAACTGCTAATGAAGAAAGAAAAAAAAAATTTGTGTTTTGTTGTTTTGTAATGTTTTTGTGATTTTTTGCAATATAAGGGTTTTGCAATTTTTAACTAAAACAATGCTAGATCAACGAAAAAGCAAGAACTGAAACAAACTACTATCAAAGAGTGGCAAATGCCTTTATTTTTGCTTGATAAATAATTACAATGCTAAATAGATAACATGCATACAAAAAGGCAAGCAAAATATTATTAAGGAACCTGATTTTTGATTGCAGCCGCCTGTAGAAAGCATGAAATAGTACAGCCAATCCAAAAGACAAACTTTCCCCACCAAAGAATGATTGCAGATGCTTCTGGAGACCTAGGCGCCCAAACTGGTGAAGTCATAATGCAAAAAGGCAAAGCGTTTTGCTTGTGATGAGAAGTACAGCCTTGCTGCTGTAAAAAGTACAGCCCAATAACCAATAATGAGTAAATCCGTACAGCCTTGGAATGTGTTCCAAATGATAGATAAATAACAGCCAATGAAAAGATTCCCCTCTGGAGAGAAATCGACCCAAACCCCAATCTAAAACTCCACAAATTTGCTCTGTTATGACTTCTGAATGAAGCCACTCTGATGGACAAGCTTCAACTGGTATTTCACAGCCTTAATATGTCTGATTCTGAAGAGTTGACATTCTCCAAAATCTGATTGCAGAAACCCTTGTTTCTCCAACTCCAAATGCTCTCAGAGAAAAAAGACAAAATTTGAATAATCATATCATAATGAGTTCTATTTTGTCTTTGAGGAAATATATATTCTCTCTCAAAAGTTTTACCCTCTCAAAAAAGCTATTAAATGGCATTTAATAATAATAAATTCACCCCTTTTGAGACTTAGGCAAATTCATTAATAAATTGCATCCCCTTTTTTAAATGAGTAATAAATACTCATTTAATATTAATATTACTCCTCTATTATAAAGTATTAAATACTTTATAATTCGCCATTAATTAATACTTTAATATTTCATTTAAAGTGACTTTATAATATAAAGTCATAATAATAATCTTTTAATTAATATTAAATGCTCCATTATTCCTCGTTTGCTCATCAAATTGTCAAACTGAGTCGATACGGAGATTGCCAACTGAGCCAAGTGCCCTGCCAGAAATAGTAACCCCTGTTCGCCTGACTTATTATAAATAGTAAGTGCCTGAATATCACTTTGTGAGACTCTGCCAAGGCCCAAACCTGAATCAACTGATGGAGTAATGTCCCAAAACTCAAGATAACTGCCAAAAGCAACCCTCTAATCACATCTGTGAGCCTACGAGGGTCAAAATGATAGACTAACCCCTCAAACACCTAAACTGCCTAGGAAGGGGACATTACACAATTTTTTTTCACTATTTAAATTTGTTGGCATTTCAATTAGCACCTCTGGAGTGCTTATTGGAAATGGACAACTATGCACAATGCATGATCACTGCTCTTCAAATTATAAAGGGGAAGCTCCCTCTTGTTTGTTGATGTTTGCGTAAAAGTAAAACGGACTTAAGTGTGTTGTACCCAAAACCAAAATTTTTGCTTCATCAAGGCATTTTGTTTAAAAGAGTCTAAATCTTGCTAAACTGATGTCAAGTACAGTTTTTGGGCAATATCAAGCATGGAGTTTTGTCAGTAGTTTGTCAATTAAAGGCAGTTTCATTGATCAGAACCTGAATCAAAGACTCGGAACGGAGCATTTCACGATGGAGGAGCGTTCCGCGACAGCATTTCACGTTGCACATGGTCATTTCAATGGTTAAGACGGAGTTTTTAGTGATTAAATTATGAGGATTTCTCAAAGAAAAGCAAGAAAGCACCCCTGTAGCCCAGGGGCGCCCTTCATTTTGAAGGTCAAGATCTTGTTGAAAATATTCATAAATACAGTTAATCTCTTCAGAATTGGTCTACCTATCCAATGAGCTATCCAGCGAGGCTATCCGAGACCCGTAACTCCGGCAACTAGCGACAGAAGTTGAAATTTCCAAAGTTCCACATTGCAGAAACTTGTCCTTTTCCAGTAAAAGCGCCCTTGTAGCTTGAGGGTGCCCTTCTTAAAGGAGGTTTGGATTTTGGTTTTTCTGATAACTGATGCAGTCAATCTCTTCACGACTAGTCTGCTTATCCGACGAGCTATCAAACAAAGTCATCCAAGTGCTAGAGCTCTGGCAGTCGACGTCTGAAGATGAGCTTATCATGGAGTTTCCACGTCTTTGAGCTTCTTCGTTGTGTTTCCAGCGCAACTATAGCTCAGGGGCGCTGATTAAAATGACCCTTAAGATGGTCCAATTTGCAGACGAGGCCTTCCTGACATCAGTACTATGCTAGTTCAGCTTCGCATTGCACCAAGTTGCCTGTTAATCCGACATTCCAGGTGATTGTGGCAGAGTTTCTACCAAGCACATGATTTCACGGGCGGACTGGCATATCAATTTCATTGTATTTCTGTAGGCCAAAGGCGCCTAGCCTTTAGGCCTGTCAGATGAAGTTGTTCGCTTTCGAAGTCTTCACGGGATTCAAGTGTAATTACTTTATCTATCCAACGAGCCCAGCCATCAGCCTTCGGGATTTGGCAATCGCTCGTACGTGCGAGGTCTTTGACGAAATGCTGAAAAGTGAAGACAACTCACAAAATGGCTGTCTAGTCGTTTATTCCATCTTGGGAAAGGCGCCCTTCTATTTGAAGTCTTAGAAGCAATTTTCTTGTTTCGTCACCTCTAGGGACGTCTCTTCTCAATGCTTCTGGCTGTCGGTTAAAACAAACGTGGCTCGAATCGAATCATCCCAGCTCTCAGTATCGGAGGACAAAGTAGGGTACTTGGAGGAAAGTTTAACTTTCGTCAAAACGCTGTCAGTGCAACTAAGGGCCAGGGGCGTTTTTACTTTTGAGGCCCTTAATGCAATTTCCAGATGCCTTGTGTATATCCGTTGGATGCAGAATGCTTCTAGTCATGCAGTGAACTTGGTTTCCTGTCAGCAGGGTTCACCGTTCACCATCAGCAGCTGTTTGAAGTATTAGATGGCAGTTTAGGAAGATGGTTTAGTCTGGTACCTGTAAATGAATTTAATCAAGGGCGCCTAATTTTTTGAGGTGTTTGTTGGGTGAAAATTATGTAATCAGCTTTTCAATAGATTACACAACTTGGACTTCAGCCACAGCTATGTGAGATGTGAATCTCTCCTCTCGTAAAGGGGAGGCGCCCTTCTTACTGCTAACAGAAGCGATAGTAAAACAAACAAGTAATTACAAAATGTACACAAAACTTACGGAGTGGGGGGGGGTGTGTTACATTCATCCTTCTCTCTTTTTTCAGAGAAGATGTTTACAATGCTTCACCGTTGGGAGTTCACAATTCTTGATAACCTTAAACTAACAACTAGCAGTAATACCAATATCTCTATCTCGTCAAAGCGAAGCGTCGAGATACCAGTGATTAATAATAAACAAATAAAGTAAAAAGGAAAGCTCACGAAGGCACAAAGTCGTTCCGTAGCTTTTTCAATGTTGGATCTGTGCAGATGTACCGTTTGTCACGTTAGAAGCACAAAGTCTTCTTAGACGCAGCAATTCCTCGAACACATGAACGATTACAAGCACAAAGTCTTGTAGATCATCCAACAAAAGTATCAAAGAGCACGAACGATTACAAGCACAAAGTCTTGTAGATCCTTCGACAAAAGTATCCAAGAGTATGAATAATTACAAGCACAAAGTCTTGTAGATCATTCAACCAAAACATGCAAGAGCATGAACGATTACAAGCACAAAGTCTTGTAGATCATTCAACCAAATGATAAACAGAAATACAAATGCAATCTACATAATAAATGTAACACAAAGTTTACATAAACTACTTAAAGTCCTTCAGATTCTTCAAGCTAATCACCACCAAATAAGATCAACTCACAAAAGTATCGAATCCAACGCAAAGTTTGGCTTGCAATCCTCTTCTTTATTAATCGAATTTCATTCACAAAGCATGAACGCAAAGTTTCATAAATTTGCTTCAAAAAGGGCAGCACTTCGTTGCAAAACACTAAAGGATAAATTTACAATGAAAATCCCTCACATTATATAGAAAGAGGGATGAGCAAAAGAAGGAAATAGATTGAGGAAATCAGGGAAAGTTAGGTGAGCGATTTTAGGAGATCTCACCTAATTTTGACCAAAGTCAAAGTGTAATTTGTTTTCAAAATATTACATCTTTGGACTTGGTGTAATTACAATTTACAAAAAGACATTCGAAAATGTCGAGAAATATTTACAAGATGCATAATGGGATGCACCGGAAATGTCTAACACTGGAGAATAGGGGGCTGCTTCATGTTTCTTTGCATTGGGCACGGAAGTCTTCAAATTTCCTCCTAGTCTCCTGCACGAACTTCTCATTTGGACCAACGGTGTAATCCACAATGGTGTGAATTCTCGTGATGATCGATCTCATGGCGGATGAGTGAACCTTCACACTGTCAAGATCGTCTTGAGGTTATCCAATGTGAGCCTTGTATCACAAATGATGTTCAGTGAAGCTTCGAGAGAATACGAGCTGTCAATCAAATTCATGATAGCTTCTCCGAAGATCCTAGGATATTTCTGTGGCCGGTAGGAAGATACGATTTTCCTCAAGAAGTTGACCAGGAAACTCTTTGATACCTTTTTCAAGAATGGTATGATGCCCGTCGACATCTTCCTGTACTTGGTGAAGATCTTCTGTGAGAGATTGAACCACTTGAATTCTGTGTTTCAGTGATTCTCTTACCTCAACGAATT
Organism: Sequoia sempervirens; assembly: GCA_007258455.2. NCBI lineage: Eukaryota > Viridiplantae > Streptophyta > Pinopsida > Cupressales > Cupressaceae > Sequoia > Sequoia sempervirens. Next base: position 34,293 of record VDFB02290029.1, read on the forward strand.
TTTCTTTGTCAGGAATTACCCCGACCTCCACCAATTTGCTGAGCTTTATCTGTTTCATTTCCGACCATGACAACAGGCATTTTTCCATGTCTCTGCGCTCCTAGGAAAGTACACTCTTTTCTTTATCAAGCTCTATGGTGAGCTTGGCCAACAAAGAGTAGTTTTCTCGTCGCCACCAATATGTCGAGATGAGTGTTGGGTAGTCTTCTCAACAAAAATCATATAACACCACGCCTTTGGGTGAACTTCTATTTCTTGGCGGTACAGATTAGCCCGATACCTGCTTGTCGGCGGTTGTGCATTACTTGGAGAACACGCAAAGTCTCTTTATATGATGGCGCAATGCACTGCGCCTCTGTTTGTACATGTTACGAGCTTGCTCTACTTTATCCAGCCTTCCCGCCAAGATATCCAAAGTGACTTGCGCATCGGCTTTTACACTTTCGTTGGTAACCTTGCCAAGCTGGACCTTTGTTACTGTGTAGTCCTCCATATTGACATCACCTTCTTCATTTGGTGGTATGCCAATTTCAGCATACTTGTGGCCAGACTTATCAACGTTCAGCCTTGAGTATACCTTTGCCTTTTTCTTCCCTTTGGCTTTTGGAAGAACTATCTCTTCAAGGTCGAGCTCCTCCGGAGAAATCATTTGCTTTTTGCGCTTCGACACTTGAGATATTAGCCAAGGAGGAAGAAAAGAAGTGTGAACTTATGGATTTACTATCAATTCAGTCACCATCGCCACTTCTGAAGTTATTGTCACATCTGAACTCACCATTGGTATCGTGACAATTGGAGAAGTATTTGTCATCGTTGCTCCTGTAGTTGACACATTGAGCTGATCACGCATTGACTCATTCATGAAACGATTGAATTCGTTTTCAGAAGTGATATCATACGTTGGCGAAGACAAGCTAGGAATGGACGATGGAGGGCTTGACAGTATATCAACCGTGTGGATGCTTGTCACTGAAGGAGTATCAAGCTGGGTTGATGCTGCAGGGATAGGGGATATCTCGACTGCAGGAATGCATGTGGTAGGAATAGGTGACGAGGGAACAGGAGGTGGAGGAGTTCTTGAATCTGGAGGGGTATGAGGAACATTTGAAGTCCGCGGTGATGATGTTGCAGGAATTTCTCTCAATTACATTCGGAGGAGAAGTAGTTCTTTCTTGATCATGCGGGTTCACGTTGATCACCCTCTTGTTTTTCCGATTCTGGTTCACCTTCAAAATCACCTTCAGATCCTTCTTCAGAATCTTCATCAGACTCTTGCCTGCTTTCAGAAACCTCTTCGGCATCGGAGTCTGCTTCTAAAGAATCTTCATCTTAAGCGGATTGGTCACTTGAAGTGTCTTCTTCATCGGAATCTATCTCCTCTAGAATAGGCTTTTTACCCTTAGGGCGAGATGGATTAGATTCTGTGATTTCTATCTCTCGGACAGCCTGGGTATCTTTCTTGCCAACAGTGAACTTGATAGGACCTCTTCACGAAGAAGTGGGAACGGCCGCTGATTTATTTTTATTACCGTGGAGTTCTTCTTTGTTGTGACTTACGCCAGTTCACTCTCCTTAAGTGCGATTGCGAAACTTTCATTGCGCTAACCATGTTTATGTAACCATTCTTCTGTGTTGGCTAGGATTGGCCTCAACCTTTCTCTCATGCTGGTAACTTCTTTCCTAGACCATTGTATTGCAGGCAACGACCTTTTAGCAATGCCTTGCTCATCATAGACAACATTCATGATATCACCTGGATCTTCAAAATCCTCTGGTAGGTCAGCAATACCAAGATCTCTGATTTGTTGAACAGTCAACCTGCAATAGTCCATTTTGTGAATGGATTCTTCATCTCTGCAATCTGCCCAGATGTCCTCAAAACGATACCTGTGTTGGTGACCCTTTTGCAACTTTTTTCTGACATCTCGGTAGTCGAAATCAAACCTATACCTGTAGGTTTTGATGGTCATGATCTGCATTTCAGCATAGACGGACTTAGCTTTTTGTGCAGTTTGGATAGTATATCGATCGATGGTCAGTGGGAACTTGAATCCACGCTTGTGGTTGCTTCTTCGTTCTTTTTGCACTGACATCAACTTTGTGCGCATGTTTCCGCGAACCCATATCAGAAGGATAGCATTAGTACTGTCAAGGGACAACCAGTGTAGCAACCTACTCTCAAGTAAGTAAACGTTGGGAATTGGAGAAAAATGCATCCAACTTTACTCACCACCTTATAAGCCTCATCAGATACTCTTCTTCTTTCCAAAGCTAGATCAAAATTGAAGAGTAAAGGCGCAAAGAAAGCATCAGTGACCCGTCTGAAGTGATGAAAGCTTTCTTTCAGCTCCAATTGATAGAAATATCTGTACACAGGCACCAACATCCGATTCCCTTTTGTAGATAGACCTGGGAATTGTCTCATCCATGACTTCGCATACACCGGGTAAGAAGTCATGTAGAACTTCAATGTAGAAGGAGCATTGATCAGCTGCTTTCGTGTATCTCATCAGCGATTTGTTTACCCCGATCAATATACCTTACTTCTTCTTATGATCACGATGTATTCCTTACATCCAATGAGTGAAAAGTGGTTGATTAGACAGAAGCCTTTCACCACCTTTGAAACATGATCATCCTTGGCGTCATCTTTAAAATCACTTTGCAGGAGTCCCTTTAGCCATATGGAAATAGATTGTCTATGCTTCTTCAACCATTGGGTATTTATTAGGTTTTTAGCCTTGTTGGGATCAGCGTCAAAGACTTCTTGTGCTTTTTGTATAGAGATGTCAATGTATTTCTCCATATGAGGGACAGAACAATATCAAAGAAATGGGAATTCGAGGAATGCCGAGATCTCGTGCCCGGAAGAATCGATCACACTCCTGCTTTCTCTGATGTAATGAGACGCAACTTGAAGAACAAACTCGGTATTGTGCGCAGCGGTAGGGAACATCGCCACCAAATGGAGGTTGCTGTGTACGATCGCTCTCATTGAATCAGGAAGAGGCTTCGTCTCGGTTTGCTTTGCGAAGTCAACCAAGTCTTGATGACCAACCTCCGTGTCTTTTATCTCTTCGACTTTGGAAAGCACTACAGTCGGCGGATAGACACCTTGATATTTGTACTTCATCTTGCCTTTTGCTTTCGAAGAAGAAGGAGGCTTAGTAGCAGTCATCAAAAAGAACTGGAACTCTGATCACTCTTGACTTGACGATCTTTGAAAATAGACTGCAATCCATTTAGCCAGAACAAACATCCATTGTTAGGAAACATGGGAAAGCGCGAAATGAGCACGAGGATGGGAAAGCATGGAGCGGATGACGAGGCATGCAAAACGATGCACAAAGGCGAAAAAACGAGGCTCAGGAGTGCACTGGTCGAAAATGAAACTCATTCGGAAAGGATTGTAGGAATTTTAGAAAAAGTGTAAGGGTGCCAAAATTCAGCGCCCTTACATCTCTAGAAAATGACTTTTGATGCAAGGGCGCTGAATTTTAGTGCCCTTACATTTTTCAGTGTTAGGAAATTTTACAAGCTCAAAATGTCATAGCGCTAAAATTCAGCGCTTCAGCATTTTTTGGCAATTTTGAAAAGCAGATGTAGGGATGTATGGCAATGGCGCTCGTGCTTGGCAAATGCAATTGTTTGAATCATGAAAGCTTTGAAGACAATTTTGCTTGTCTTTGGATAGGGTTGCAACTCATTATCATTATTTACGCATTCAAAAGCTGAATTTTCTTTCTTTCCAAGTGATAGATCTTTTCAACGTTTGCAACAAAGCGAATGAAGAAGGCGATGTGAGGGTTACCAACACGAAAACGTTTAGAAATAAAGGCAAGATGGAGAATGCGAATAAAACG